>CAKNYM010040683.1:10624-86127 GCA_932195095.1 Andricus curvator
AACTAAAATTTTTATTTTATTATTAAAATGAATGAAATTTAGATAGGTGCAAAGAGAGAGGTTTTTAGATTTGTAAGTTAGTTTCCTTCCTTTCCACAAGCGACAACAAACAATTTGCCGCGCACGCGCTTTTTACATCGCCCCACCCGTTGGCGTTGAAAGTTAGCACCATCTGCGATGGGCCAGATAAATAATATCGCACCCCTTAATGCCTCTCTGTCCCCGCGCCATAGTCCTAAGAATTCGCCATTTCACTGTACAGAGTTCCCTACTGAAAAAGCCTACATAGCAAGCTACATGGGAACTTATGTGGGAACCCATATGGGATCCTTTTTTGAATTCATGTCTCAAATTACGATGTGAGATAGGATGGCATATATTTTGTGGGTTTCCACATGGGTTCTTATATGAATACCGTTATGGAAACCTATGAATTGTTCCTACATAAAATCCAATATGGGATTAGAACTTTTTTTATTGTAATATGTTTTGGAAGTTTTGGGTACATAGTCGGCAATCTTAAAACCCCCGCAAAAAATACTGCGCAGCCGTAGCTTTCATAGAAAACTACTGCGCACTCCTGAAATATTAATTGCAAACCCATCCATGTAGGAACCTTCATAAAAACCCATGATAAGAACCGATATAGATTCCCATCCTATATGCCTATCTAGATCGTAACTTGAGACAGGAATTCAAAAAAGAATCCCATATGGGTGCCCACATAGGTTCCAATGTAGTTTACTATGTGGGCTTTTTCAGTAGGGTTGACCGAGCCTGGAAATGGCGAATTTTTAGGACTTTGGCGCGGGTTCAGAGAGGCATTGAGGGGTGCGATATTAGTTCTCTGGCCCATCGCAGATGGCGCTAACTTTCAACGCCAACGGGTGGGGCGATGTAAAACGCGCGTGCGCGGCAAATTGTTTGTTGTGCTTGCGGCTGTCAAAATACATGTGACTCCAAAAAGTAAATAAAAAACCGTTTTCTGATCTGATCATATTTCTCTTCCTAAAAGTTCCTAATATGCAGTAAAATAATGAAATACTTCTTTTTTCAAAGAAAAAACCCTACATACACTACTTTTTACTTTCTTTCAGCAATTCCAACCTAAACTATTGAATCTTAATTTTCTACAAAAAGTCACTTTTATAAGCTTTTTTCACTCTACTTTTTGCCGTATCATCAGAAACGATAATTCTTAAAATTATTATCGTTTATTTATAAAGAAATATATGCCTTTCGTTTTTTTATATATATCTTCCAGCGAAAACTCGTCTGTAATACCGTCACACTAAATCTTTATTTTCCCGGAACAGAATAATTTTTTTTTATGGAAATTTTTTTATTTTTATTTAGCCTCCCCATATCTCGGGAGCTAGTTTTTATTATTACTCTAACTTGACAAATATATTTTTAGTCGCTGTTCAAAGACGTTTCTCAAAATCCATTAAATTTCAACCTCAAAATTCTTGAAGGATTTACTCGGAATTGGTTAAATTTTTCTAATTAAACCCACTCTTTTCTAAATCAGCAACTCAATATCTCGGGAGCAAGTTTTTATTTTTTGTTTAAACATAAAATTTTACTTTTTATTGTCATCCGCAACCGAGCCTGTTCCAATTTCAGGATCCTGTCACTTTGAGATTGTAAACTTCGATATTCTATTTCTCGGAACTAGATAATCGTTTTCAATCATAATTTCTTGGTCTCAATTCAGAAACACTTCAGCTCGGGAGTAAACTTTTGTTTGATCTCTAAATGGTGCTTTCGATTTTACAGAATATTATTTTAGTCTCCTGAAAAATTCCGATTTTGTTGGTTATGTAGTTCTGTACTGCAGTCCTTCAAATAAAGGCAAAATTAAGTGAATGAAAAACGTAAAATGGGAAATAGAATGATAATTATCTCAAATTTCCTATTTTTCGTTTCTTATTTGCTTCATTTTGTCTTTATTATTCCTTTTTTGTTGAATTATTGTAGTATTCAACACATGTAAGGAAGGGGCATATACATATATAAAGACCAACACATGCACGGGTCTGTAGTTCTCTGGCTCATCACAGATGGCGCGGAATATTGCCATTTACTTCCCACAGAGTTGACCGAGCCTGGTACTCACATATTTGCCTGAATGTTTAGCCAGGGGTAAGGGAAACTGTGGAAAACCGCCTCCCGAGTTCAGCCGGTCTTTTGGACAGTCGAATTTTGAAGGCAGACATTCGACGACGATCATCGAATGCACATAACCATCCTCGGTGTCAAACCTCCCGTTCAATATTAGTTAAAACGTAGCAAACACACAACCATGTCCAACGTCGCAGATGGTCACCGACCCGAGTGCTATCTGCGCTCGTAATGGCTTAACATCCAGACGCTTCCCGAATCGAGATTTACCGCGCAGCTAATGCTGTCGGTCTATTTTAATCTTATACCCACGTGCGAATTGACCGTCGGCCCACGGTCGGGCCAACCGTCGGACGGTCGGTCCAACTTTGTGCGCCACTGGTCGGGCCAACCAGCTAAATGATAACGGTCAACCGCCTTTGGCTTCTCAAGGTCGGCCCGACATTTGGTCCCATATATGGGCCATCTATTAAGATGATGTCGGCCCAACCTTGGACAACAATGTGGTATTCAAAAAATAATTAATAATTGATTGCGACTATTTTGACTATAAATGTTAATGGTCCTGCTTAGAATGAATACATATATTACATTTTTAAACATTATATTACAAATAAAATTTCTAACGCTACGGGGTTTCGAACCTACGCCTATACCTGAATCTATCGCCTAGCAGTCGGGAGTCTTACCCATTACTCTATACCTAAAGAATTTAAAGTCAATTAAAAAACCATCCTCATAAGCTACAGCTCAAAGCAGTTAAGGAAAACAATTTGTTAACTCTTTTTTCTCATTAATTTTTGTATTATTATATGACATCATGTAGATGTCAAATAAATTATCTGTTAACGGGAATATAAATTTAAAAAATTTTTAATAAATAATTTAAATCGATTACAATTTTTAGGGTTTTGTAGCCCCGGGCGGACACCCTTAAATTTTTGTTCAACAAATTTTTTTCAACCATTTTTTTCAAAATTTTTGTTTAAATTTTTTTCAACAAATTTTTTTCAAGAATTTTTCTTCAAACAATTTTTTTCCAAAATGTTTGTTCTCAAAAATTTCGTATCAAACAATTTTTTTAAACAATTTTTTTGAAACATTTCTTCAAACTTTTTTTAAACCCTAGTATATCCGACGGCTAGCCCATATTTGGGCCAAGGTTTGGCCGACCGTCGGGTGCATCATGATGACTTATACAATGCAATGTTATGCCGATGGTCGGGCCATCTCTTGCCCAGAGTCGAGCCCACCGTACTTTCAAGGTCTTTTTGAAACAATGAACCAGAGTTTATCCGACGGTCTGTTCATACTCGGGCCAAGGTTTGACCGACCGTCGGGTGCATCAAGGTGACTTGTGGCTAACCGACTGCTGTATCCAGAGTTGGACCGACCGCATTTTTGCGGTCGTACCGACCAATCTGCCACAGTTCATCCGATGGTCGGCCCAACGTTGGGCCAGAATTGGGCCGACAGTCGGCTTTTCGCCCGCTGCCGACGTCAGTTGCCAATGTCGGTGGGACCATGGCAGCCTGAAAACACCTTAGTCGGCCCAACTCTGGTTACCGTAGATCGGTTACCAAAGCAGGGCCGACTTTGGGCCGATGGTCAATCTCTGGCAGCCGACCCAATTTCGCACCTGGGTAATTAATTATGGTCACTTATGTCATCATCTGTAAATAAAATATGCAATTTATATAAAACTCATTTTTTACAGGTTTTTTCGAGTTACAGATACAAAAT
The DNA here is from genome assembly GCA_932195095.1 of Andricus curvator. Lineage (NCBI taxonomy): Eukaryota > Metazoa > Arthropoda > Insecta > Hymenoptera > Cynipidae > Andricus > Andricus curvator. The sequence continues at coordinate 14,492 of CAKNYM010040683.1, forward strand.
ATTGTATCAAAAATTGAAAACGGTTGGATCAAAAATGGCGACCACCAGAATTTTTTAAATGATGCGTTTTGTATAAAACTCATTCTTAAAGGGGGTTTTTGTCCGACCCCCCTTGAAAACGCTCCATTGCATGCACGTGAAGCAGGCGTAATGTGGCCGCTTCCAGCCCAGTGACGTTCGTACATGCACACTCCACCGCCGGGCCGACATGAAACTTTACGACCGATACACATACACTGCACCACGCAAGTGAGAATATGAAGGAAATTATATTCATCTTAAAGAAAAATTGCATCGCTGAACCCCGCACAGTTTCCCTTCTGCAAAGTAAGCTACTTCTTTCTTTCACTCATAATCTAAAATTCCCACATAGCACACTTCCTGAAAAAACCAGGTCTGTCCTAGGGTTTTTCGGGAAAAACATAAGTCTAAACCTGGGACAGACCTGATTTTTTCGGGAAGTGTGCTATGTGGGAATTGTCAAGTACACCAAATATCCTCTATCTGCTACACATGCTTGTTTTCAAGGAGGGTAGGACAAAAATTATGGCGTTTATCAAGGGCGTACGGCTATTTTTCTTCGTGTAACTCCCGCCCTCGCTTCGCTCTGGCGGCAAGTCTACACTCGTCAAAATAGCCTTCTTTACGCCCTCGATACACAATATACTACTTTTGAGTCACGAATAAAGTCAAAATGGCGAACCAACAGTTCAAAAAATTACCCAATTCGTATAGAACTCATTTGATGGAGTTTTTCTGAGCTTAACATTCCAAATATTGTATAGAAAATTCAAAACTCAAAGTGACCGACTCAAAATGGCGTTCCAGATTAAAAAAAAAAACTTTGATGCAATATTTGGAATTTCTGACTAAAAAAACCCTTCAGAAGTAAGTTCTATACAATTCCCATATTTTGAAAAAATCCTAGTCACCTTTTTCAGGGATCACAGCCCGTCCCCTTTTTTACCCAATCACCCCTTTTTCCTCTTTTGCCCCTTAAATTTTAAATATCAAAAATTGAGAGTTCTGACCCTTTTTCTCATTTTTTTCACAAAGTTTTCATTCTTTTTTCAACAATACTAATCAGAAATTTAATTTATTAGAAAACAAGACGACCTTAAAGACGTTTTCTTCTATGTTACCGATTTCAAGTATTTGCTAAACGCCATATTTGCTAATTTTGTTGATTTGAAGGACAGTAACAGCTAAAAATGGCTAACAATTTAATCCGGAAACTAAGCCCGAAAGATAAACATATTCTATAGTTTAAAATCAAAAACATCTTTCATTCCTAAACGTTGACTCCTTAAAATTGAAATATTTGAAAAATGCTTTTCTCCAGAAAAAACTCAAGCAACTCGTAAATATTACACGTTAGTGTAGGTAGACTATAGTTTGTAGAAACAAAATTTTGAAAATCGAAAATAATATGTAAACAAGTAGCGTAATAGGTCCCTAAAAAGATATATTTATTTTAGAGCTGATTGTTCTTTGGCTGGGTTTTACATGTTAGCAAACTGCTTATTTAAAACAAAATTTATCTTCATAATTCTGTTATTTTCGTGAATAATCTTCTTTTAGCTATCTCAATCTGAGAGTTTTTAAATAATGAAAATACATTAGAAAAACAATGTCAAAGTCTTAAGGGAAGAATAACAGAAAAGTAGGAAGATTTTTAAATAGTCATTTTTGCGAATCAAAATATATATACTGATAATAATACATTGAAACAGAATTTCATAATATGAACATATTTTAATTCTATTGCTTGATCTTAACTTTTTCCTGACATATTTTTATCAATAGAATATTTTGAGATTATCAAAAATTGTTTTAAAGCTATAGCTAAAATAAGATTAAAATTTGAAAAAATGGTTTAAAAAGTAGATGCAAATGAGTGTATAGTACATATGTGGAAAAGTTGCTAAGAAGAGGCGCTATTGTTACTTAGACGACGCTTCCTGCAATATAAGAGATACCCATATGATGACTGAACAACTGAACCACTGTGATCCTTGCTTTTTGCATACTCCATCTTGAATTTTCAATTTTTTATGTGATATTTAGAATCTGTGACTCAAAATAAACCTCTACATAATGAGTTTTATTTGCTACAAAAGTGCCTGATTACTGAAATAAATATGCCTATCTTCATTAGTACCTCCCTTTTTCTGATCGTGCTTTTTTTGCTTATTGGAAATGGGCTGTTATAAAAAAGAGCAGTTTCGCTGGTCCTAATTGAAAAATGACTGGCGCAACTACTGAAACTGGTATTAAGGAATACTATTATCTTCCACACAAAAATTTCAGAAAAAATAAAAGTTAATAACGAAGTATGTAATTGTTTTAAAACCTAATTTTTATGTAACTTTATGTAACTATGTTTCAAATTATACGTATCGCAAGATTTAATAGAGCTTTCTGTCACAGATATTAAAGTTGTGTTCTTCTCTATAATTATAACATCTGAGAAAAATTATTTTAATTTTCAATTTTTATGATACTTAGCTTTAAAGAAGATATCAAGGTGTCCGAGAAATTTTTTAATTATTTTTTACTAATTTAAAAAAAAATACAAGTGAGAGTGGACACTCGACCTCAAATCGGCACATTTGACGTGCTTTTCTACCTTCAATCAACAAAAACTTTATAATTAATTATTCCCACATAGCCCCCAGTGGGCACAAACGTTAAAGAACGTTATTAGAACGGCTCAAAAACGTCCTAAGTCAGTCCGAATAACGTTCCTTAAACATACAATGTTCCAGAGACGTTTTAACGACGTATTTGGAACGTGAAACGTTTTCTGAACATTATTTGGTCTGACTTAGGGCAGTTTTTAAAACGTTCAAATAACATCTTTTGACTTGTACGTCCAAGGAACGTTTTTAGAACGTTCCAATTACGTCCTTAAATTTCGTGCCCACTGGGAAACTTCTCGAAAAAACCTGGTCTTTTCTTAGGACTTGGTCCAAGTGGCCGGGAGAAAAAACCAGGTCTGCCCTAGATTTAGACCTATACTTAAACCTAGGTTAAAACATATGTTCATGTCCGCCACAATTTTTTGGTTTTTAAACAAAGTAAATTAATGCGACAAGTTTTTTACAGGGGAATTCAATTTTTTTTAATGAAAATAGCTCTAATTCATTTAATCGAGTCAGAAATCTATACCATTAAACCATTTCCCTTTCAGGGTAGGCGTGACACTACCCGATTCGCTTAGTGTTTCTAGGTTTTTCTTGTAGTTATAAATAACTACAAGTGTGGGCTCACCACACCCACGATGTGCCAACAGCACTCATGTCAGTATTCTTGAATGGTCACCCATCCAAGTACTAACCGCGTCCAACGCTGCTGAACTTCAGTGATCTGACGAGAACTGGGTTTTTCAGCGTGGTATGGCCGTTGGCCAAAATCGAAATCGATTTTTTATTAAAAGTTTTAATTTGTATTAAAAAGTGGTAGACACTTAGCCGCTGTTTAAAAAAAAATTTGGGAGAAGGGAGGGGATTTTGAAACATTTGTGAAGAATGATTAAGTTTTCTTAATAATTCCTCAAGAGCATGTCGTTACGAAGAAAATGTATTTATTTTAAGTCCGAAAACGTCAATTGACATCTCGAACATCAAAAAAGTCTGGCGATTGGCAAGCCGCGGCCGCCTCGCAAATTAATTCGAGGTTTCTAGTTGAAGCATTCTTATATCCTTGGCGATTAATCTCAGTTGCGAGAATGGATAGCACTAGCGCTGCACACCGACCAAATGCGGAACTAATGTTCTCAACGGGCCGGCGCGGCTGAAGGGGCATTAGTAGAGGGGAAATTTAAATTAGTATCCCACAAAGTATAAAGATGATATCATTTACACTTTCCAAATCTAATTGAAGTTAAAAAATGGGAAATTAGCACCACATACCTTTGTTCAAAAATATGCTACCGTGCAAAAGTTTACGACCACCTCTTTTTTGATGACTGATAAAGTTCTCTTAATTTTAACGATGTCAGAGCTAAAATTTGTTCTCCCTAAAGGGTTGAATGCTCTCAAAATTATGTATAAAATGAGCCCAGGATGAAGACCATTTGTCTATCTTTTAAATAGATATTGCAAAAATAGTGTAAATTTCAATGTTTTCTTAAATTTTCAGAGGCTTCCGTAATAATAAATATTTGTTAATGTTCTTGTGATCATTTTAAACCTATTTTTCTAGTTTGTAAATATATTAAACATATAACCATAAAGTTTCTATAAAAGTTCCTTAAAATATATATGTATTCAATTTTTATTTTTGTTTACCTACAGATAAGATGTTTTCAAATTTTTGCAAATTCATCCTGGGCTCATTTTATACAGAATTTTAAGAGGATTCAACCCTTTAGAGAGAACTAATTTTAGCTCTGACATAATTAAAATTAAGAGAACTTTATCAGTCATCAAAAAAGATGATCAGAAAAAACTTAATTGACTCAAATAATTTCTAAAAGATAATATTTCTCGGACAGTAGTATACCATTAAGCCATTTCCCTTTCAGGGTAGGCGTGACACTACCTATTTGGGTAGTGTTTCTAGGTGGATAGTTTCTTGTAGTAAATAACTACAAGTTGGGCTCACCACACCCACGATATGCCAACAGCACGCAGTATTCTCGAATGGTCACCCATCCAAGTACTAACCGCGCCCAACGCTGCTTAACTTCAGTGATCTGACGAGAACTGGTTTTTTCAGCGTATGGAGTTGCTAATTGTTGTCTATCTTTTAAATAGATATTGCAAAAATGGTGTAAATTTCAATGTTTTCTTAAATTTCCAGAGGATAATGTGAAAAATGAAAAAATATTATTATCTTCCACACAAAAATTTCATTATTACTTATTACTATATTCTAGTTATTAGATTTACTGGAACTGGAGACTTCGTTTTAGCTGATAAAGGTTTTCCGGGAATTAAAACAGCCATCGATGAATCGGGGAAAGATGTTTTACTTGGCATGCCCCCATTTTTTCACGAAGGTTTTTTCACTGCAGAGGAAGGTAGCGAAACTCAAAAAGTCGCACATGTAAGAATTCAAATTGAGAGGATAATGCAAAGACAATAAATTAATTCAATTTCATCTGAGCAGGTCAACATATATTAGGTTTTAATTTAATTTTAATACTGTGCATGTTTTAAACATTTAATTTATAACAAAATTTATTCAAAATATTTAGCCCTTTTTTGGGTGAACATCTTTTGTCTGTTCATTTTTTTCATAGCTTGTGTCGTTTTTCAAAGAATTCAATTTTTTCACTGTTTATGTTATTTTTCACGATTAAAATGAAAACTACGCTTTTTTTGGTGCATAATTTTTTTTGATTGATTTTTTTTCGTATGTTGCATAGTGTGACCGCAAGATTGAATTTTTGATTACTTTTTTGATGGTTAAAACAGAACCATTGATCAAAAAATGCTGGTTAACGAACTCGATCTTTCTTTTCGATCCCTTAATTGTGTGTAAAATTTCAGCATAAGGGAGCGTTCACATATTACGTGATATTAAAAAGGGAGAGGGGGTTCGTGTTTCTTTACGGTCTGTCCCCCCTCTCCGCCCCCCCCCCCCCCGCTATTTCTACTCGATTACGTAACATTTTTAATTTATGAATTTTCTGCACTATCAACTTTTTATATCAAAATTTCTGAATGAATAATTTTACTTCATCATAAAATTTATTTTTAAATGTTTCTAAACATTATTGATAGAAGAGAAAATTTAAACTGTAAATGATTGTTTTTTGATGGAAAATGATTCTGTTCTGAACATTTCGCTACCACACTATAATTTGTAAACTTTCTTACATTTTCAAAGAGATAAGAAAAATTAAATTATGGGCAAAAACTTACTTTGCAGAATTCGAAAAAAATTAGATGCTTTTTAATAATTATGAAAGATTTAAGGAGATTACATTTTAGGTTTAGGTTTTATTTTAAACAAATAATTTTAAGTTTTGAAGATTTCAAAATGTGTGGAAAAAGAATATGGAAGACTTTGAGACAATTTTTTTAATTTTTCAGGATTCAAATTCTAGGAGAAAAATGAAAAAAAAAAATTATTTCCTAAAATTTGTAAAAAGGCTAAAAGATTTTAAAGCAAAATTTTGCAATTTTGCCTGATGACATAATTTTAGAAAAAAATTGAGTAAGGTTAAAAGATATTCAGGAGTGTTGAAACGATTAAAAAAGAATTAAAACTTGTAAAGATTGTTTGAGAAGTTTGTAAGGTTTCACGAGAATGAAAAAAAAAAATTTCGGTTCCTAGGAAAAATTAAAATAACTTTCTATTTTGAAAAATTAATTTTAAGAGAATATTTAAAAAAGATTTCGAAAAATTTTAAAAGATTTCAAAAATTGTCAAGGAAGAATCTGAAAGATTTTAAGGAATTTTTTTTAATTCTGCAGAATTTAAAAAAAACTCAGGAACAATTTGAATAATTTTTAAATATTAGAAGGTTTAGAAGGTCTGACAAGATTAAAAAAAGAATTTTCTTAAGATTAGTGTGAAAATTTGAAATGATTTTTTATTTTGAAAAATGAACTTTAAGAGAAAATTAAAAAAGGTTTTCAAACATATCAAACGATTTCTACAAATTTCGAAAAAAGAGTGTAGAAGGTTTTAAAGTGAAATGTATTGATTTGGTAAGATTAAAAAATAAAAAATAAAATCGAGTAAATTCTAGAAATATTTAGAAGAGATTCAAAAAAATTTTAAACTTCACAAATTTTTTAGAAGTGTAGATTCTTAAAGATTTCAAAAATAAACTTGAGAAACTTTAAAAGAATTTCGAAAGGTTTCAAGAGAATAAACAAAATTTATCAAAAATCCTGGGAAAATTTAGAAGATTAAAAGTCAATTTTTTTACATTTTGGATGATTTTTCAAAATTTTAAGAAAAATTCGATTCGGTTAAAAATAGTTTAAGGATTTTGAGACATTTTAAATATGATAGAAATATTTAAAAACTTGTAATCATTTCCGAAAATTTATCAAATATTTTTCGATTTCTTCCAAACTTCTGAATGTCCTAAACATCTTTTAAAAAGACTCGAATTTTTCCTAATATTCTGTAAAATCCTATAAAATAAAAAAAAGTTTAAAAAATCTTCTAGATTTTTTTTTGACAAATCTGAAATATTTAAAAATCTTTTTTAATTTTCTCAAGAATCTTATGAAAATTATATTTATATAAATTTAAAAACTAACTGATAATACTTATTTTCTTGTTCTCAATTCTCACAATTTAATTTCAGCTCGAATTTAAGTGTTCAAAAACTTGTAACAAATAGATACTTATTTGAAATTTTTATTTTGTATTATAATTAATATAATTTTTTATTCTTCATAGTATTGAAAAAAAGTTTTGAATTGGTGAATTTCAATTAGTACTTACATTAAGTAACTTCAATATTTCTATGAAAAAAAAAATGATGAAAAAGCATTCAGTGTTACATCAAAATATTGTTTTACTTATTTCTAGACAATACTTCATCTTAAAAAACCTTTTTTTATTTAGAAAAAGTGTATTATGTTTTAAACATAATAAAAAAAATGTTACGTAACGGCGGTGAGGGGAGGGGGTACAAAGGAAATGTTATGGTCTGTTACATTGGGGAGACGGGGTTAAAAATGGTCAAAAATAATCTTACGTAATATGTGAATGCTCCCTAACCTAAATAGTCTTTTGAAAGTTATCTGGGTACACATTTGAATTTCCCTCTACTAATGCCCCTTCAGCCGCGCCGGCCCGTTGAGAGCATTAGTTCCGCATTTGGTCGGTGTGCAGCGCTAGTGCTACTCATTATCGCAACTAAGATTAATCGCCAAGGATATAAGAATGCTTCAACTAGAAAGCTCGAATTAATTTGCGAGGCAGCCGCGGCTTGCCAATCGCGATACCTTTTTGATGTTCGAGATGTCAATTGACGTTTTCGGACTTAAAATAAATACATTTTCTTCGTAACGACATGCTCTTGAGGAATTATTAAGAAAACTTAATCATTCTTCACAAATGTTTCAAAATCCTCCACCCAAAGATTTTTTTTCTTAAAAAGCAGCCAAATGTCTACCACTTTTTAATACAAATTAAAATTGTTAATAAAAAATCGATTTCTGACTCGATTAAATGAGTTAGAGCTATTTTCATTAAGAAAATTGAATTCTCTGTAAAAAATTTGTCACATTAATTTACTCTGGTTAAAAACCAAAAAATTGTGGCGGACATGAACCTATGTTTTAACCTAGGTTTAAGTATAGGTCTAAACCTAGGGCAGACCTGGTTTTGTCTCCCGGCCACTTGGACCAAGTCCTAAGAAAAGACCAGGTTTGTTCGGGAAGTGTGCTATGTGGGAGTAGGAGCTCTACAGTAAGGACGTTCGCCCGGCAGGGCCGTAGCTATATTTGAATTTAAGGTAGGGCAGCGGTGGTTACAGGTAGGGCGGAAGTAAAAATTTTACTTGATCTGATCTGGTCAATTGTATTTTTTGAGATAGGACATTGGTATTTTAAGGCAGGGCATTGCCCCACAATGCCCACTCCTAGCTACGGCCATGTCGCCCGGTAAGAAGAAGTGAAATAAAATGAATTGAACTGATTTCAAATATCGTCCACGAATTGATAAAGTTTTGAATCCAAAACAATTTCGTTTTGGAACGCCTGCGTTTTAATACATTTTATCCAACAGCTATTGGTCTCATTTCCATCTTGCTCAATTTAAGCAAATTTTTAACACATTTTTATTCTTTGAGAATGGTAGAAATTGAAATTGATATAATCCTTTTTATTGTCATGAGACTAGCTCCAAAATTTCAGTCAATTTAAATAAAATTTTAATTCAGAACAATTCCGTTTAACTAAAAGTGAATTGAAAGTCATTAAAATTATTTCGAATATCCTTGAATCTGTATCATTTTAAATCCAAACAATGCCGTTTTTGACCATTTACATTGCCTTCATGATTTGCCATGATTGCCATCATTTACATTGATGCAACATTGCCTTTGGTGATGAGAGGATAGAACAAGTAGGTAAGTACTTGTATCTTGGTAGTTTATTTACTAATGACGGAAAGATTGATGGAGAGATGGCCAGGCGTATAAACGAGGGTAGAATGTTTATCGGCAGGGTAGGGGCCATTGCCAGATGTAAAAATATAACAAATAAAGCTGAAATTGCGATATATAATGCTATACTTGCACCCACTGTGCTGTACGGTAGCGAGACCTGGACCCACAAAGAAAAGGATAAGAGTCTTGTGTGGCACAGGTTAGGCTTTATTTAGACTGTTTAGTTTGGAAGATTTGATCTGGACCAGGTCGGGCGCTGCTCAGCTATCTCAGAACAGAAACAGTTTTAAGTTTGATCAGCAAATTTCTCCTCGACATATTTCGAAAAAGTTACAAGGCGTCTAAAATGACAGAAAATAATAAATTCACACTATCAAAACAAGAACTTTTTTCTTGTTACCTTGACATTCTGGCCTGGCCCAGGTTGGACGCTGATCAGCTAGCCAAGTACAAAAATTCTAAGTTCGGTCTGAAAGATCTGGTCTGGCCCAGGTCTGACGCTGATGAACTATCCGAAAACAACCCAAGTTCTAAGTTCGATCAGCAAACAATTTTTTGACATATTTTGAAAAAGTTGCAGGGTGTCTAAAATGACAAAAAATAAGATATTTTTACAATATCAAAACAAGACTTTTTCCTGATCATCTTGACACTCTGGTCTGGTCAGCGGCTGACCGACCACCAAACAGTGGCTGGCCAGCTAATAATCAGCGGCTGATCAGACGGTCTGACCTGGGGCTAGCCAAAAAAAACGTTAAACTTTTGGCCAGGCCCAGGCGATCATCTGATCAGTGTCAAGATTTAAAACCAGACAGTCTGGTCTGGGCCGGACCAGCACCAGAATATTTCTCCACACTGGGTAAAAGTTAATTCGGTTGGCATGCAATATTACCTGCGCAATGTATGCGGTAAAACGCTAATGGGAAAAATCAGTAATGAGAAAATCCTCCAAGAATGTGGTAGAGGAGACCCTGTTTGACAAGAGTGAAAGAAATTTGTTGAGGTGGTTTGGGCATGTTGAGAGAATGAAAGATGAACGACTGACGAAACAAGTATATCAAGGTAAATGGTAGCGTACCCAGAGGCAGGCCGAGGAAATAATGGTTGGAATGTGTAAGACCCTAACTCGAAGAGACATAGGAAGCCATAGAAACACAAGAGCTTGCATGAGGAAATGTATGGACGTAAAGGAAACTGAAGAGGTATTCCAAGACAGAAAAGTGTGGTGACAAATAGTTTATAAGAAAGGCATGACGAAGAGTGTCAGTGGAGTTAGAGGTACTTGAAACGAAAGACCTTGGGTAGTAATGGGCCCGAGTGGAGAGATTTACATAATGACTTTGTGAAGCTCTTCGTCTGGGGTGCTTGCTAGGGAGATTGATCAGTAACCTGGGTATAATTATTTCAATTCATTTCAATTCACATCTTCATATGGGAAAGAAAAGACAAACGGCTGACTACAGCGGCGAGGTACCACTTGCATTCAAGGATTTTCCGCCTACGTTATATCAGTTGTATGAGTTACTTATTGCCAGACGCAAATTAGATTGCAGGTCCCTTTTTTGAGCGATTTAAATTTGAAGTTTCTTTTTCTTTAGTTCTCTGCATAAAATTCCGCATCGGACCTTCGAGGCCGAATTTCCATTTTCACTTGGTGTCAAATGTTTTCATGATAAATATTGCGAAAAAATATTATTTTCCAATGTATTATTTTTTGAGTTTGTGTTAACCAGTGAAGTACACCAGAAATCAATAGTAATCGATGCACAGTCACGACAAATATAAATATATATTGTTGAGGCAACAATTTTATTGTTATAAACAAATATACATCTAGAGAACTTTTCTAACATTAAATATTTTCTCTTTATGAAAAATAATTGTTCAAATACTTCCTAATGTTATTCAAAAGGAAAAAAGTTGTTAAACATAAATATTCATAATTTTGGTTAGCATATTATATACAAAATTGAGTTAAATTCGTATGTTCTTACAGCAAAATTCTTTTTTTTTTTACTCAATCCTGCTGCGAATGACTATAATATTATCCAGCTATGAAAGTTTATTTTAAGTCAAATATTGCACTTATTACTAACAAATTATATGAGAAGAAAAAATGCGTTGAACCGCTGCACAATGCATCCTGAAGCTGCAACTTTACTGAAGTATACCATTAATGCAAAATCAATGATTTCAAAACGATTGTCCATATAATTTGTTAATAAAAATTAGAATTGAAGCATGCTCTATAACAGTGCATTATGCGCCATGGTCATCTAATATGTGAATATAAGTACAAAATAATCCTTATTGCAATTGGCGCATAATGCACTGTTGTTGACTATGTTGCAGGTAGGCGGAGCCAAGTAAGTAATTGCAGGCAGCGCTCGCAGTGACGAAACTCGAGAACTTTTCCGATGCGCCGAGATGCGTCTTTAACGTTCCTTAATATACGCGAGTGCCACGATTTGTTAAAAAAATTAAAATTATTACTGAAATGGCCCCCAAAGAAGTGGGTCTCTGTGTTGCGTGGTCGGGTGTGTAAACAATCGTTTGAACTCGTCGGAAACTCATTTTTATAGTTTCCCAACCAAATTGCACCTCAAAGAAGAAGAAGAAGTGGATTGCAGCTGTCAAACGAGTCAAGTAAGTAAACTGTGACAATTTTATAGATTATGTTATGATGTTTTTTGAAGGTTTAATTTGTTATGTATTTTTTAAATTTCAGTCCCGATGGGTCACCCTGGCAAGCATAGCCATCGTCTGTTATATGCAGTGGACATTTTATTGACAGTAAAAAATCCTTGCACCCTCAGAACCCCAGTTACGTGCCATCAATTTTTACCGAGGAATATAAACGACCAAATCGATCAGCTGAATCAATGGATAGCGCGAAAAAAGGTATATTATATCCAATATTTTTATTAATTCGTCTTTTTGGATTGAAAATTCACCTTTTTGGATTCAAAATTCACCTTTTTGGATTGAAAATTCATCTCTTTTGTTAACAATTTATCTTTTTGGTTTAAAAATTCATCTCTCTCGATAGAGATTTCATTTTTCTGTTGTTGCGAATTGAACTACTCGCTTGAAAATTCGTCTTTCTTCGATGAAGTTGATAGTTTTTGATTTAAGGTTATAAAATTTTTTCCTTTAAATATCAACTAATACATTTTGTTGTTGAATGACCATGTTACGAGCGAATTTCAAAATTTTTATTAGACTAATTAATGTGGCTCGAAATATTATTTCAAGCCACATTGATTCAAACCTCTATATGAGTTTCAAGGGACTCTGCTCGCTCGTAACCTGAGAGCTTACTGTCAGCATGCTTACGCAGCATTCCAAGCTCCCGGGGACTAACAGCGAGCCAACTTGCGAATGAGAGCAATGACTCGAGAGGATAATTTTAATCAAGTATTAAAATTATTCTCTGATGAAAATATGTCTTTCTTTAGGTATCTAAATTTTGTTTCCTCTCCCCCAAACCACTCAATGACATGAGGGTGAATTGCGGAAGGGAAGTGTATGAACGTCTGTATCTAATGAGTAGTGTGTACCTAGGCCTAGGTAAAGGAGCAAATGAAAAAGATTACGACACACTGTACTTAAAATATAAGATAAAAACAAAATAGAATTAAGGGAAAGGAAAATTAATTCTAAGGCATCAGCACCTAATTTAGAAACATGTAAGAGAATTCAAAAGGAACGAAGGTGTGGTTGCACTCGTTATGCTGGGCAGCCACACACACACACGCGAGGCACTCATTCCATCTCTGTCTCTTGGACGCTCTAAACATCGCCGTCTCATTCCTTGCATGTAGCTACGCTGCCGCGACGATTACAAGCCTCCGCGCTCTACACGTTGTCCTCGCCTCCTTCCTCCCTATATTCTTAACATAAGCGCGTCTCCTTCTTATAGCCGCACCATACATTGTGACTATAGCAGTTCAATGCACCTCGACTCTCTTTTCCTCTCTTACTCTTTCCTCGCTATACCCCCATAGGCCGTTTTCACTCCTCACCCTACATACTTCCCACCGTAGCCGGACAGTACGAGCACGTGGAAATACCAAAACAACACCACGTGCTCACTCAGCAAAAATTGTAACACTAAAATGCTCGTTTTTTTATGATAAAAGGGTTGGAATTAATATATACTTATATTTAAGTTGAAAATTCCAACCTGCATCAATTTCAATGCAAATTGAAATTAAAATTTCTTTTAGAAATATAAAGAAAGACTTGAATGCACCTCACTTCTGTAAGTGCTGACGAGGTTCCTGTTTCACAGGTGCAAAAATTCAAACGAAAGCATTTGGCAATACAATTCTCGCACACTTAGAAACAAACCAACCTGGCTCGTCAATTTTGTAAACGCTGCTTTGACTCTCACGGTGTATCCCTTCCTTCCTAATCCAAATTCCGCAACTCCGCAAAAATCCCTACCTGAATCACCTCAATTATAAACCATCGGACAGAAATCAGAAATTACAGTAACTTGGGCAACCTGGCACGGGCCGGAACTACCCAGACTTTTGTCCGTCTGACGTCGGGACCAAGAACCAACAAAAGTTTTAATCGGTGAAACTTAGTCCGTAAGACGCAAACACGTCCTATCCCGGTTTATTCGGAACTATACTTTTTCCGGACCGGTAACGGGAGTGAGCCGCCGAAATCGATGGGGTTTTGACCATTAAAATTTGATTCGCGGTCCGGAAGTTAAACTTAAAAATCTCTATCCGACGGGAGGCAGGGCCGTAACGGAAGTGACGTATTCGCATCTTATTCGGCCTGCTTAAAACAAAATTAAGTCGGTCTAGGGAATTTTACTTTTTCTCGAATCTCAAAACGAGACAGAGCAATTTCCTCGCAAGGCTGCAATTCTCTTTCATGAGGAATAGAAACATATTCTATTTTTCATCAAGGTGAATTCAGGGAAGTGACGGGTGCTTGCGTGTTGTGTGGCTCTCGCAAGTGACCTGAAATAAAAAACTAGAGTGGGTAATCACCCCACAGAAATCAAAGGTTTTCGCCCGCTCTGTTAAGGGCAGGAAAAATTAAAAAGGTACCTTGGTTCCTTTTGAATCCAGTTTTTCTATCCGACGAGCGGTAGCTTTAGCGCGACGAATTGGTAAGGTGTATCGTTCTATTCTTTTTTTTCTGATACTTTTCTTTTCCTCTACCTGTCGACACATTCTACGCATTGTAGAATGTGCCCTATCATTCGAATTTTGCTCTTGTTGTAATGTTCCCTATTTCTTTTTTTTCTTGAATAAATCTCAGTATTATTATAAAAGATTGGAAACCCAAACTCATTTCTAATTCGGCAAACCTTCGAAACCCTAATTTCACATGCAATTGTAATTTCCGGGACAACAACTCTCAGACCGAGAGTAGGGGTACAAACCCACATAAAAATAAAAATAGGAAAGTCGAGTCTCTCGCCCTTCCTTCAGATTTGAGGAAGCCTCCCCTCAGCGTATTGATACTAGGCAGCTTTTGTTTGCGGGTCCTTTTCTAATGGATTTGAAAATAAATTTTAATTAGATCGTACGTGACAACCATCTTTTTTGATAGAAAATTAATGTCCGTTTTAGAAAATTCATTTTTTAATTCAAAATTCAACTATTTATAAATCAGCTTTTTATCGAAAATTCATATTTTTGGGTTGGAAAATATTAACTAATACATTTTTTTATAGAAAAGTCATCTTTTTTGGTGGAAAATTATTCTTCTTAGTTGAAACATTATCTTTTTAGTTGAGGATTCATTCCTTTGTTTGAAAATTAAACTATTATTAAATTAACTGTTATTTTTCCAGATTCAAAAGAAGCGTAGTAAAGGGGAGTATAAAAACTAAGGAGAGTATAAAAAACTAAGGAGAGTACAAAAACCGAACCCATCAAACTTGGTCAAGTTTTCGAAGAACCAGGATACAGTGGATGCGGCAATGAGCCTCCAGAAAAACATACAACAGAACAAGGTACTCAGTGTTGGTTAATGGAAGAAGCCGGTGAACAAATGACAATTCTCATTTGCACTCGTTATCAAAATGAAGCGTTTTCGGAGGCCTAAGTGCAAACGAACAGTTATGCTGGGCCTCAAAAGCTGCCCCCAGTCAATATCAAAATATCGGACAAATGATGTGGAAAAACACAACAATTTTCTGATGAAAAAGTTGGCCTAGAACCAGGTGAATTGAACAAAGATTTTTTAATTTACTGTAACGTAGGATTTCATGGATTTATTTCTATGAAAAAAGATCAAGATATTCTCCCTAGTAGCAACGTCTGTCTAGTATGACAGAGGCCAGAGTCTGGCCCAGCATCTGCCCCCTCTAGTCGACCAGACTGGCGGGAGAAATGATCAGACCAGACTAAAAACAGAATCTGGTGAATAAAGGAACCAGATTCTGGTATTTAGTTTAAACACTAGTAATTAATGTAGAAATCAATTAATGAGTATTATTCCACGTTCCCCAGCATATTTCAAGAAAATATACAAACATTGTTGCCAGAAAATTCAGTTTTTAAGCCGTTTTTCCCAAAATATATTTGCTATTTAACAGTTGGTAGCCCTGCTGCGAGTGTTTATGCGGTAGTAGAGTAGTTCAGTTTTGCAATATGGCGACGTGAGTGTTGTTTTGTGATAAACCTGTTATGGTTCTCATCAATTTTCGATCTCCGCCTTTTTTCGAATTTTTGGAATTGAAGTACCTATATATATTAAGTATGTATACATTTGTTTATTTCAATCATACATTTTTTATTAGCAATGTATCCAATGCATGATGAATTTTATATATATTCTTCCATTATCTTTTTTTAAAGGTTATTCCGATTGATCGATTTTTCTATGAACAGATGATATACAGTTCTGCTAGGCCTAACTTTTTGTAAAAGACGTATTTTCAATGTAGTCTTGGACCACATCTGATAGTCGTTTCTACATCAATGTCATGATTACAGGAATTGAGGATTGATACACTAACATAACCTCAAAATAAAGAAAATCTTGAAACGTTTAGATAATTTATCTGTTCGATTGTTTTCAGAAACCAAATTATTTATATAAGCTTACAGCTCATCTATTCAAATGATTCATATAATAAGTAATAAGCATCAAAGTATGAATATTGTGATGTTTAATTTGCTTTTTTTTCACAATTATATGTTTATTAGGATGTTTGACAATCACTCTGCAGGCTAAAAACTATAATGATACCCAGTGAAAAAAGTGAGGGATATGTTTATTGTGAAATAAAACCTAAACTGCAGAACGTCCTTATTTATGAAGTATATAATGAATATATATGAAAGTATATAATATATATAATGAATAGCAAAGTTTTTTTCATTTTTGTTCACGGAAAAATCAGTGATGACAAGCTGATAGTTGGTGAAAAAACAATCTTTAAAATTTGTTTAAAAAATTTTTATGGAATAAAGTAAATTATAAATTTGATTATTTAGTGCACACTCTTAAAAAAATTGTTTTAGTAAGAAACTAAATATAAGTATGGCATGTTTCCAACATACTTACAATATAATTGAATGAAGCATTATTCTGATTTGAATTCCTAAATATTATGTAAAATAAATTTAGAAGAAAAAAAAATTAATTAAAAAAAAGATAGGAAAATTATTACAAACTTTGTTGAAACATGTTTTCAGAAGCGTTGCATACAATTTGTTAAAAAATTCGTCTTTCGTTTGTTTGAGTAGCTATTCCCTTGCGAAAAAGTATTATATGATAATCATTATAGGCCTATAATGATTTCCCTATAATGATTTCCCTATAATGAATTCCTATAATGAAAAAACTTGAAACGAAGAAGCTTCTTTTTAATATTTCAATTTTTATTTACTTTTCTGTAAGTAGTTCCAAATAAATGGTTAATTCATACTTTCTTCTACATTTGCACTAATTATTTCCATATTCGAATATTATTCATATGATCTATAATTATTTTTCTATAATTTGTTCTATAATTATTCCTGTAATCGCACAAAAAATTATAGAAAAATCAATATAAGCTTAAATGATTTTCCTACAATACTTTTTCGTAAGGCGTGTTTCCTTTTGTTCGAAATTAATGATTGAAGCACTTGATCTTCTGTATCGTTGCAGATTCGGCTTCTTCATGCAGAATTGCCATCGTGAATGAATTATCGTATCTTCTGAATTATAATGATCTAAATTTTAATCTCAAGTTTAAAAGAAGAAAAAATATGCTTCAAAGAAGTAGAAAAAATTTCGACGATTTAGGTCCCCGACAAAAACGCGCTCGTTTGAGCTCAAAACGATTTAAATTGGAAAATGATTGCTATCCCACAAAACTGGGCAAACATAATTATAAAAGTTCGTCTGTTGAAAACATGAGTGGAGAAAGAAATGTTCATTCTAAGGAACAAAAAACCTTTATGGGTAACACAGATGAAACAGATGACGAATGTTTAACTGATTTTAGTGTGTATGATAGTGAGTCCGACAGTGAGGATAAGTGTGCGAATGATATTTTGCCCCCTGAAAATAGTTTGAAACTTAATAAAATTGAACAACAAAACTTTATTGATAAAATAAAAAATTGTTTTCAATCGGTCAATATTAATTTCCTCCAAGGAAAAGAAATTCTGAAAGTGATGAGAACTCATTCCTGCCTACAATTCTTACCAAGAGATTGTAGAACAATAATGGGAACTGCAAGCTTTTCTCCTAATGTTATAAAAATGGGCCTGGGAGAATATTGTCATATAGGGCTTGCTAACACGTTGACACAAGAATTGCGTCATCATTCTGAAAGACCACTTATAGTAGGCTTGTACCGTGGAAAAACAAAACCTGCTGATTCTAATGAATTGTTTAAACCACTTATTGAAGATTTTAATAATATAAAAGGGGAGGGTGGAATTATTTACGATTTTAAGCGAATTGATCTTCAATTTCGATGCTACATTGCTGATGCTCCTGCTAGAGCTTATGTTATGAGGCATCGCAATCATGTCTCCAAAAGTCCGTGTTCTAAATGCAAGGCAGTGGCTATTAGAGTTGTCGAAAAATTAAATGGAAAAAATCGCAAAGTTAATACCATCCCAGGTGTAGAACATATTCCACGTACTCCTGCAGATTATCTAAATCGCACTGACCTGGACCACCATTTGCCAGGGACGGCAAGCCCTTTGATAGATTTCAATATTTGCTTGGTGTTATACGTCGTATTTGAATACATGCATCTCGTTTGTATCGGAGTTGTGAAGAAAATATTGGAAGGACTGGTGAACGGTAAGTTCGAACTATGCAAGAAACTGGCATCGTTTCTAATCGAAATAATTTCTGCTAGATTGATAAAACTAGACGAAACTTGTCCCACGGACTTTCCGAGACGACCGAAAGCGATAACAGAATTCAAGGATTACAAGGCAACAGAGTTTCGCCATTTACTACTGTACTCTGGTCCAATCGTCTTTCGTGGAGTTTTGAGTGAGGAATATTATCAGAATTTCTTGCTGCTGCATCTTGCGATTCGTATATTGTGTTCACCACATCATACTGAGAGGCGATTGGAGTTTGCAAGAAATGCTATAAAACTGTTTGTTGAAAGTGCCGAACAGTTGTATGGAAAAGCATTTTTGAGTTACAACGTACACGGTCTCCTTCACCTCGTAGACGATGCGAAAAGATTTGGTCCTCTGGATGAGGTATCCGCCTTTCCCTTTGAAAACAATATCAGATCAATTCCCAAACATGTTCGCAATCAGCATCGCTCATTGGAACAGTTTTCCTTACGCACACAAGAACACAACTATGAAAGTCCCCAACGTGATATTCGAAAGGGCATCTCCGCCTCGCAAAAGCACAACAAAGGTCCACTTCCTGAAAATCTACTTTCTCAAACTGTTGTACAGTACAAAGTGATACATATGGCTGGAACTCGTTTTTCCTTGAACGGAAAAGACAACTGCTGTAAAATTGGAAATGAAATGTTCTGTGATATTTTAAACATCATTCACTTGAACAATGAATTCTTTTTCGCAATTAAACGCTACTTTAATGTTCAAGAGTTTTACAATTGTGGGTTTTCATCTAAAGAAGTAGGAATTTTTAAATGTTCTCACTTATCTAACGAACTAGAACTTATTCCTCTGTCTCACGTATCGTCTAAATGTTACAAAGCGCAATCTTGGAGTGACGATAAAAGTGATCGTTTATCAGTTGTCGCTGATGAATTTATAATGACTGAAATGCTCCACGAATACTCCGAAGTGGACGAAAATAATGACTAACCAATTGAAAGCCAATTAAAAGGGATGCTGATTTATACTACGTGCGAATAATAGCCTGAATAATGATAAGAAAATTAATATTAAATTTCTTTAAATTTGTTATGTAAAAAACAAACATTTTTAGTTTTAAATAAACATTTGTTCGCGATTCTTGGAAACCTATACTTTCGAAATAGTAAACAAGTTATATATTTTTCAAATCTTGCATTGTTACAGATAAAATGGGCAAATCAAAAGTTAACGGTCATTCTCAGAGTGGACGTGTTTTGAAAATCCCTGGTAAATTTGTCCCCACAACAGACGAAGATGAACCGGCTGTGAAACGCCATAAAGTAAATCTAAAAACCCGCATAAACAGTTTAAGTCAGACTGCAAATGGCCAAAAAATTGATCTACAAACTCGTATAAACAATTTAAGCAATTCTTCAAATGTTATTTCTGCTGGTGATACACCTCTCTCGACGTGTATTCATAATTTGAAGCCGCAGGGATTAGTGCAAGCTATAAAGGAAAAAAATTTTGTAACAGGAACGTTATCACCAAACTTGATTTCTGAGCCAGGATTTTCCAAATTAGGACTGCAAGGATCCGCAAAGTATGTACTCCGTAATGGGTCTAAGAAAAATTCCATGGAAAATGGTACCATCCAAAAGAAGAAGCCCACTGTGAAAGGAGAAGAAACCAGGGAGGTCTTGCGTACTATTACAAACAATGTGCAAAACGATAACTCCTTAATTCAAACACGCAGTATTATTTCCTCAAACTCCACATCTTCCGTTGATTTGTCTGCCTACATTCCAACTAATGGGTCTTCTCCAGTAGAACAACTGTCTAGTACTGATTCCCCCAATGTTTCTCTGGAAGAAGTTCTGCAAAATTTCGAAAACCGAAATTTTGAGACTGAAAAGCAGAATTTCAAAGATCTATGGGCAAAGTTTGCAATGCCACAAATAGCAAGTGTCCTCAAACTTATGGACCAGGTACAAGAACAACGAATACATAACATCCAGAAATTGTGCGAAAGAAAAATAGTAGCACTTGGGGAAAAGCATGCATCAGACATTCGAGAATTACAAATTTCAATGATACAGGAATTTCAAAGGACAAGACAATGCATCAGGTATACTGCGAGCACAAAATTTGTCACAAAATATTTACCCGTTCCTGAATAATATTCTTATTTTTAATATTATTTAGGAAAAACTCATCACAACGCAAAGGGATCTGTGTTAAACCTGCTGAGCTTCCGTTGATGACTTTAGAGGATTTTCATGCATTTGGAAAGAGTTCCGAAGTTACTCATGAAAATTTTGTATGTGTTTCGAAAATCATTTAAAAATATGTTTTACATTAACTATGAATATTTCTCGTAAAATCCTTTTGGATAATTTTATAATGTATGACACACTGCAGGTCAACTATCTCGTTGAAGTTGGAGGACTTTCTCCTAAGGATGCTCTTAATAGGTTCCTGAGAGAAACAATAGCAGATGAACTGTGTGCCCGATTCACATGGAAGACAAAAAATAAGGAATCGATAATAATGAAGGGAACATGGTTTGCAAATCTCCTTCTTGGTAGGTTTCGACACAATTTCTACTTTACTTGAAGCCTATTGATCATACAATACTTACAAACCTTTGAACTAGCGGACTGGGAGACTGGGTCATTATCGGGGGCTTTTTGAGATTGCAGAAAATCGGTAAAAAAAAAACAGTGAATTTATTTTCTGACCCGGAATATTTTATTAGATTCTTAGATTCAGTAGGAAAGCTTATCCAATTATATGTACTTTAAATGTCACTTGACTTGAAAATTGACTTGAAAATTGCCGTGTGCCTAGCGACCCGGGAAATCCAGATTAAAATTATTATTATTAAATTATACGATTCAATGGTAAAAGCGTGTGACGAGTTGAATGGCGTCAATTAATTAAAACTCAATCAAAAGCTGGGAAATGTTAAAAATTTAATAAGCAAATTATGCCGCAGGCAATAAATTTGTTTGCTAATGCTAGCATAAAAGTCGAACACAGAGAAATTTCTTGTACTGTTTTTTTCTGTCTTATTTCTACTTTTTTTGCCTTTAAGTTTTTATTTATAAACACGGCATTTGGGAAAACTTTTTTCCTAGCAATATGGGCTAAAAGTGGAATATTTTAGACAGAAATTTCAAATTGTAAAATCATTTATAAATCCATTCAAGTATAAGAAATTTTTGAATGTTTAAAACTTATTTCTACTAAGTTCAGACATTAGTGTCAATGAAGGAAAAATCAGTACAATTTCTATATCTGACATGCGTTCAAACGTTCCTCCTAACTTGTTTTAAATTTCAGTTCAAAAGTATTAAATATATTATTTTTCTGATACACGTGATGTTTTGACTTTTCACATCAAGGTATTTTCTTTAAAACTTATCGTAAACCAGTCCTCTTGGTAAAGTCATACCGATCCTAAAAAAAGAATATTCATTTTGTGGACTTTCCTAGTATCTTTTAGTACTTAAGGTGAAACTTAAGGTGAAACTACCGAATAATTTTTAAATAAAGACGCTAAAATTTTTAGAATTTCAGCGTAGTATTTTATAAACGGAACAATTTTAAACTAGAAGTGTGAGCAATTTAATATAATTTAGAATTGAAGCCTTGAAAATTGCAAAATTGTATTTCAAATTCGTAGGGGCAATATTTAAAAAAATTTAATTGGGATAATTTTTCGATTGCAAATATCAAAATTGTTAGCTTTAAATGTAAATTTTTTTATGAAATATAAAATGTTTAATTGCAATCTTAAGAACTGCACGGATTAAAATGTAAATTTTTCAACATTTTAAGATGTGAAATAAAAACTTTAATAGTGAAATAATCAAATTAGAAATGTGTCAAGTTGAATAAATTGCTATTGAAAATTTGAAAGTGAGACAATTTCTATCACTCAATCTTGTACAATTTCAAATTAGAAATTTTAATAGTTAAAAGTATCAGTGCATTTTGGTCTATCGACTTTTGATTGCCTTAAACGTAAATTCATTCCATTTTGAAACTTTTAATTGTATATAAACTCAGTTTGAAAATTATGTTAGAAGGCCTCCAAATAATAATTCTTCAATTCGTATGACTTATAATTTAAAATTGCACAATTTGAAATATTTTTCAACTGGAGATTTTTTCACTGGCAGGTGTCCGGAAACTCTTTTCTAAATCTCTCTGACTTCTTTTTTTCTATAATTTGTTTTTTGGTTAACCAAGAATCGAACTTTTGAGAACGGTTACAATGTTATTTGAAGACATATTTCACTTATTTTAACTCTTTTTGTGCAATGATTTTGCACAAATTGATTTTCTTGAGTATTTGTTTTTAAAAACAGTTTTTTAAAGAGCATACTTCTTTTTAAGCCTTCTTGTGAAATTTTGTTGCACAATTAGATTTTTTCAAAGTTTAGGTGTGTTTGAAAAATGTATTTTCAAATATTTATTATTTGTTTTCATATTAATTAAGGATTTAAATTTTTTTACGAATACTAACTGTTCTGCCTTTTGCAGCTGCACTGAAGCAATGTCGTGGTATTCCACAACTCAATCAAGCCCAATTCGACTTAGAGATGCAGAATGCATTGAAAGTTGTAAAACAACGTGTACGAGATTCCGAACGCCGAATCAACGGTGAAGAACATGCCACTGCTAGACGTACCAGACATGACATGGAGCCTGGTCTACATCACAGAAATCTATTGGAGCCTGGTCTACATCACAGAAATCCAATGGAGCCTGATCTACATCACAGAAATCCAATGGAGCCTGTTCTACATCGCAGAAATCCCATGCATCCTGATCTACGTGGCACAGATCCCATGGAACCTGATCTACAGAACATAAATCCCATTGAGTCTAATCTATATGACAGGAAATCCATGGAAATGGATCTATATGTTAGAGACAATATCGTAGAGCCTGATGAACATGGCAGGGATATAATTCGACTCGATTCATTGGAATATCATGACAAAGATTTCATAGAGCCACATGATGACCAAATATATTACCAAGATTTGGATTTTAATGCTAACTTAAACAAGACCAAAGCAAAACAAGAAAGAATAAAGGAGGATGAAGATAGCACAGAGGAAGGCGAAAGTAAGTTCAGGTGTTCTGAAGTTCTACATGGAGAAAAATAGATATTAACAATATGAATATTAAATTATAATATGTAGATATTACGGCATAATATTTAATATTTTCTGTGCAGCATACACAATGTTTAAGGGCAATATCTCTTTATATTAAAAGTATAAAATCTAAAATATTAAAGTTAAATATCCCGACTTGACTATTAGTTTCATTGGTCATAAAATTCTATTGTATATACGTTAATTCAAATATTTTAGTTCAGCACCTTACACAGGATGGTGGCTAAAGTTCAAATAAAAAGTCCCCAGCATTTCCCGGTTTTTTCCGCTTTACAACCATTTTTCCCGGCCATAAAAAAAAATTCAAGCCCTTAAAAGTGAAATTATTTAAATTTGAAATAATCAAAACTGGACTGCAATTAAAAGTTTTAAAATAAAAAAATGCCCTTTTATAATTCAGAAAATAATGAAAAAGAAAATGTTCTCATTTTAAGCGCAATGGAAATGTTATAAATAAAAACTGCCTCTCCCTTCGAACTCAAGAGAAATGTTAAAAATAAAAAATTTCCCTGTTTCAATTCAGCTAAAAATAAAAATTTCCTCTCTTATAAATCAATCAAAATGTTAAACATAAAAAATCCGCTCTTACAATTCAGAAAAAAATTGAAAATTTCCCCTTTTGACGTTAACAAAAATGATAAAAGTACAGAATTTGTCCACCTTCGACCCATTTAAAATGTTTAAAAAAAAATTTCCTCAAAAAAAAAGGATTAAAAATATAAAAATTCCCTTTTTCATCTCGAAAAATAATGAAAACCAATATCTTCTCCCTTGGAGCGCAACAAACATGTTATAAATAAAAAATGTCCCTCTTTCAATTCAGAAAATAGTTCAAAGTTAAAATGTCCTCCCTCCCGGATATATGAAAATGTTAAATATAAAAAATCTCCCTTTCTAAATCCAGCTCAAAGTTCAAAAATGAAATGTCCTTCTTTCCAAATCAATAGAAAGAGAATTTATCCACCTTCAAATCATTTAATGTGTTAAAAAAATGTCCTCTTTCAATTTAGAAAAAATTTCAAAACAAAGTTGTCCCTCCTACTAGCTCAATAAAAATGTTATAAATACAAAATTTACCATTTTGATCATAAGAAATATGTTAAATGTAGACAATCTTCATGACTTTAATCCATTAAAAATGTTTGAACAAAATTTCCTCTCCCAATTCAGAAAAAAGTGTTACAAATAACAAAATTTCATTTCTAACGCGGAAAATGTTTAGAACCAAAATGTTTTTCCTTCAAGCTCAATAAAAAATTTCCCTCTTCCAATTGAGAAAATAGTTAACAGTAAAAATGCCCTCCCTTCCAAACAGAAAAAAATGTTAAGAATAAAAGTTTTTCCTGTTTAAAGTCGGCAAAGAGAAAAATTCGTACAATTCATAAAACAATTTAAAATAAAAAATTCCCTCTTGTGATCTTAAGAACAATGTTAAAAACACAGAATTTTCCCGCCTTTAAAATGTTTATAAAAATGCCCTCTTCTAATTCAGAAAAAAAATTTTAAACAAAAATGTCTTCCCTTCTAACTCAATAAAAATGGAAGAATTTTCAATGATAAACCTTGAAAATGTTATTATTCCAAAAAAGGTACAAATTACATTATTTTACTTTTCAACCATTCCAAATTGTAGGATTCGAAACTTCCTTTCATACTGAATATTTTTTTATTAGGATTTCAGTTGTGAATATAAGACTGTTTTTTTATAATAGAATCCTTTAAAGTTGAATTACTTTCATTTTAATTGTGTAAAATAAGAATTGTTCAATTATGAATCATACTTTTCAAAATTCAGCAATTTCTCTTAGGAATTTAGGATTGAAAAATCTCCTAAATGGAACAATTGAAATTGAAATTATAACGTTAGAAATTGAAAATCTAGCAATCGGAAATTTGAAAGATTCAAAAGTATTAAGAAAATTATTAAAATATTGGGGCTTTCAATTTTACATACCTAGTTCAATTTTAAACAATTGCAAACCATAAAATTTTTAATCAATTCATTTAAAATGATATATTCTAAAGAATAATAAAGAGATAAATTTTGAAAGATTAATTGTTTCAAGTCTGCAATTAGAAAATGTTCAATTTTAAACGTTTTTAAATTTTGAGTATTGTCTAATTATAAATCTATGAATTCGAAATTATATGAAAATTGAAAATAATTCATAAAGCTTCAGTCAAAATAGGACGATTGCAATGTTTAACGCTTCAATTTGAAAATTGCTTAATTTTTAACAGATTTATACTTTTTTATTTCTAAAGTTTAAAAAAAAATTCAAATCTATCTTCTTACAAATTACGTAATTTCCTATGATATTAAGTTAGTGATATTTGAAGTGATTGGAAAGAATTTCTACAAAATATTAAAAAACATCTCTGCCAAAAAATAAACTCACTGTCATTTCCCGATTTTTCGCGGTCTCGAACAAAAGTATGCATGATTTCAAATATTTTAGTTCAGTATCTTACAAAGTTAGTTTTCTTATCTCGTAATACTTCAGTTCAAAATCATAAATTATTACGTTTAATATCTTGGATATTGCTAGGGAAAATCTTCTTTTCAATATCTACGGATGGTCTGCTTCAATATCTAGATTCCCGTCCCATACTCAAATCGCTAAGATATTAATCGATAGTATCTAGATATTCGATTATAATATCTATTTTTCTCCGTGCATATCGTTCACATCTTTTAGGTATTCATAATTATTTAAGTATAATAACTAAACAAAATAAAAATTCCCAAGAAGTTTACATAAACTGATTGATTCAAACTGTAATGAAAAAGTAAGTCTTAGAAAAAGTATTATTTTATAAGAGCTCAAGTTTTTGTTGCTACGAAAAAGTATTATGCTTTCTTACACTTTTTTAGTTTGTGTTTTCCGAAAAGCATTTAAGAGCATTGAAAATTCAATCATTTCTGAGAAATTTAACTCAAATTAAAAATAACATAATTATTGCTTCAAATGTACACAGATTTGTTATTGAAACTTTTTCGAAATTTCCTCATAGATTAAGAATGATTTATATTTTTTCCTCATTTTCAGTTTTTTTCGGAAGATGAGATCAAAGACGATCGTCTTACTCCAGACAATGATTCCGTGAGATTTCGTGGTTCTGAAGAAGAGTCGGAAGGTTAATATAATGAAGAAAACCTTTTCTAGCAATAATAAGTTATATCTCGATATCTTTACAATTTTCGAATAAAGAAGTGTATTTGATCTCCATTGTCTCCTGTCACGAGCCGCTGTTCAAAAATAGGCTGTAATTTAAAGCTTTCGTACTTTTAAGATTTAAAATGTTTTCGATGAAAAATTCTTAAAGGTTTCATGATTTTGAGCGCATTATTTAAAATATACTATTAAGTACGATAACATGTAAACAATTTTCGTTACTTTTAAGATACAAAGTATCTGTGATTGTAATATTTATAAATGTTAGGAACCTGCATAGGCGTTTTCGATTGCGAGCATCACGTAAAAGCTAGTATTGAGTACCTTCATGTTTAATTTTATCTAGGTATGTAAGCGTTGTAAAAATTCATAATTCTCATTTTCGTTTATTTTTTTCTGCAATAAAGTCTATGTTTCGCACAGATAATAATTTTTTATTTAAGCCGCACTCATGTAAATATATTTTCTTTTATTCCTTTTTAAATGCTATATAAAAAATTAGAAGACATACAAATTAAATTTATTATTACAAAACTTTCTGTTTTCCTCCCTTAATCAATTATTATTCAATTTTAATTATTACAGATTATACAAATTACTTAAAAATGTAAGTTAAGAGAAAATTTCAAAAAATTTCCCGCCCTTACCCATGCCCAAACATGCAAGCGATTCAAGCTTATACAATAAGAGGTTATGTTTTTAGTATTTCAGTGTCGTTGTGACGTCTCTGCAATATATTCTCCCAGAAAGGGCTGAAATATAGTGTAAAACTATTACAGAAACCTATTTAACACCATTTTTCGTTATTTTAATTTTGTCTGGTGTATATCATGACCAGTCTGGGCCAGGATCTGCTATACCAGACTCTGGTGCCAGAACAGCACGCCAAAGCGGAAGCAGCCGGGCGCCAGACTGCAAACAGATGCTGCTTTTTCTGGAGCCCAGCTTGCGCCAGTCTGCAGTTATCTTGCTACTAGGGCTGGATTTGGCAGGCATTAACCTATCAACATTTCTTTTGCTTTTTAAGTTTGTGCAAGGTTTTGATAAGTGTAAAATGTCGCGAAAAATCGTTTGCGTGCTTCTCTTTACAAAATGAAATTGGGTTTGACATTTTCGGCAATACTTGTTTTATTCGGCATACATAGGACAACTGTTTCGAAATTGTTTCACGTGATTTTAAAGCAATTAGCACGAAAATGTAAGAATTTCGTATCTTAGCCCTCGAAAGAAGTTGTACGGTCGTTGCTCCCTGAGGCTTTTAATAAAAAATTACGAAAATTGCCGTGTTATCATTGATTGTACGGAAATTCAAGTTGATTAACCACGTAAAATTTCAGATCGCGTCAATTTATATTCAAACTATAAAAAAGGGTTTACAGTCAAAATTATCGTCGGTTGTACCCCATCGGGATTTATTAATTTCATATCTAAATGCTTCGGCGGTCGTACAACAGATTCTCAAATTACCGTTAAAAGCGGACTATTAGATTTACTGGAACTGGAGACTTCGTTTTAGCTGATAAAGGTTTTCCGGGAATTAAAATAGCCATCGATGAATCGGGGAAAGATGTTTTACTTGTCATGCCCCCATTTTTTCACGAAGGTTTTTTCACTGCAGAGGAAGGTAGCGAAACACAAAAAGTCGCACATGTAAGAATTCACATTAAGAGGATAATGCAAAGATTAAGAATTTATCGAAATTTATCTAAACTTCCTATTTACTTGCTGCCTTACGCAAATGATATTACATTCATGAGTGCAGTTTTGGTTAATTTACAGCCTCATATTTTGAATGTTCCCGATCCCGATGAAGAAAATGTGCATTAATTTGCTCTGCTAATTGTGTTGTAAACAAATTTTCATGTAGAAAATTTTCCAAGATGTCATAAATAAATTGAAATACATGAATGCAATTGCAATTACGTTGTATATTTATTATTTAAATTTTCCACAGCCTCTACAGTTCAGTCTTCATTCCTGTCATACAGGTACTCTCAGTGACACTACCCGATTCGGGTAGTGTTTCTAGGTGGATAGTTTCCTTGTAGTTATAAATAACTACAAGTGTGGGTTCACCACATCCACGATGTGCCAACAGCACTCAGTATTCTTGAATGGTCACCCATCCAAGTACTAACCGCGTCTAACGCTGCTTAACTAATAATAATTAATAATTAGTAATTAATCATAATAATAATAATAATTAATAATTAATTAGTAATCACTGATAATTCTAGCATTAATTAATTTAGCTTAAACTTGAATTGTAATTATTAATTTAAAAGTAAAACTTTACCTTCCAGTTGTCACATACTTCCACATTTGAATTCATGCAAGGATAGATGTCAGAGTCGTCGTACGTAAAGCTCATGGAGAGCTGGAACTGTGGGCAAAATATCATTCAAATATTCAGAGGTAATTATGATAAAAAAATCATTTTTTATGCTCGTTGGTTGAAAGTAGAACTACTTACAAATTCATTTTTTGGTAGAAGATTCATAATTGCAGTAGAACATTTATATAATATTTAGTTAAAATTTCATATTTTTGGGTTAAGAATTCTATATTTTATTTAGAAAATTCGTCTTTTTGTCTTTAAAGTTCAAAAATTGGTTGAAAAGTCAACTATGCGGTAGAAAATTTAACTTTTTTGTAGAAGATTAGTCTTTTTTTATAAGAACAAATTTTTTTAATGAAAAATTAATTTTTTCAAATGAAAATTTACCTGTTCCATTTTTTGTTAAAAATTGGTTTTTTTATAATTTTGAACTTCACCTATTTGGTTGAAAATTAATATAGTTTGTTAAAAATTCGTCTCTTGTAGAAAATTAATCTTCTTAACCCTCCGTTAGACGCAACCGGCCTGACAGGCCACCTCAAGCTGTTTTCGCTCATCTCTCGTATTACAGAGCGCACAGGGGCTTGACCTTCTTAGTATGCGTTAATCAATATAAGCTTTTTCGAAAACCTTTAATAAGTTTTATGGCAGACTAGGTAATAAGGTTAATGCACTAGGGATCGTCACCTTAAGCCAAATTGCAAATTAAGAACGCTTATAATTGTATTTAAAACACAATTCTCATTTCCACAAAGGGCTTAGCCGATTAAAGCAGATATAGAAAAACTCAATTTTGATCACTTCTCATGATATTTGATTGGAGTCAATTTTTATTCACGATGAAAATTCAAATTATGCAAATGCGTTAGTTATCGTCAGGCACGTAACCAAGTATTAAAACAAGAAAAGTATACTAATTTGATAGAAGGATATTTAAACTGACCTAAAATGACATCTTTTATCATACGCGGCAAAAGCGAGTCTTGTTATACGAAAAATACTGGGCCATCTGACGATAACTAATGCAGTGACGATTACCAGTGCATTTACCTTATGTGACTGTGATCCTTCAAACATGCCAGGTTCCCTGCACCCGAGCGGACGAAGTCGCCAATAAATTAACAAAAAGAGAAGCTTTCATAATTGAAACTTGCAATTTTACTCTCAGGTTTTTTTGAGTTGCCCTTACTCTCTAAATATCAATCAGTGAAAAACTCACTGATTGAAATAGTAGTTGGACATTTCACTGATTAAATAAGTGATTCCGGACTTTTCACTAATCATTTCAGTAACACCAGAGTAAATCATGCGAGACATAACCTCTAGGTTTTCAAGTAAAGCGTTGTTGTTATTCTTTTACTTCTGTGGCAAAAATAATTTTCTTAGGAAATAAATATTTGAATTTTCGGACTGTAAGTGTGCTAAATTAACTGCCGGAAAAATATACTCTAACTCGTATAAAAAGTACTTACTTGACGGGTGTGTACATGACAGTCAAATCTTGAAAGTGAAGAAATATGTGAGGTTTTTGTCATTTAGAAGCATCAAATCTTTCGAAACTTTTTAATATTTGATCACATTTATGGGTTTTAAGTTTTTACTATGATTACTTCATTGAATCTACTAAAATCTTATTTTTCATGACTGCTAAATTGACGTGGTGCAGTGCTGCCAACTTTAAAAAGTGAAACTTTCACTGAATGATTAAGTAACTTTTCACTGGTTGTCAGTGACCGGATTCTAGCTATTTGAATCAGTGAGATTTCATTGACAATCAGTGACTTTTCACTGATTCAGATTTAGAGAGTAAGGAATTTGATGTCAATTCCACACAAAAAATGGCGGTTGCAATATGGCGGACACTTGTATGAACAGCTTTTTCGATTTCGATGACAATCGTCACACTGGAGTCCCATGAGTCGATGATAATATATTTGTCGTCATTTTTACAAAAAACATAATGGCGGATGCAATATGGCTGACAGTATTTTCGAAAACTTATCTCATTCCAACGAAAATCAGAATACGAAGCTTTTTTGAGTCACTAATAAAGTGTTATTTATTCCGTAGGGAAAATTCATAACAAGAGGTGCAATTAAAAAACGCAAATTCAGTGATTCTGCCTTTCAATAGTCGCCATCTTGGATCCACCATTTTAAGTTTTGCAATTCTAACGTCAGAATCGTAATGAGCGATCCCAAAAACCCCCGTGCATCAAGTTTCAGACGAGTTGAAAAAAATCGCTAATTCTGCGATTCTGCCTTTCAATAGTCGCCATATTGGATCCAACATTTTGAATTTTGCAATTTTAACATCAGAATCGTAATCAGCGACCCCAAAAACCTTAAGATAACTTTCTATAACAATTATTTCTGATGTGCTTCTCGAATGAATACAGGTGGCCTGTCAGGCACATTGCGTCTAAACTAGGAAGTTTTAGGGTTGCGTCTAACGGAGGGTTAAATGAAAAGACATTTATTTGGTTAAAAATGTATGTATTTTGTTGAAAATTTCTTTTTGGGATTAAAAACTAAATGTGTCAAGTTAAAATTGAACTATTTGATTGAAAAATTACTTTTTTGTTGAAACTTCATATTATCGGGTTGAAAATTCCATTATTTTTTGTAGAAAATTCGTCTGTCTTGAAAATTCAACTGTTTTGTAAAAGATTCATTTTTCTTAATTTAAAATTAATTTTTCATAATAAAAATTTAAGTATTTCATTTTTGTTTCAAAATTAATCTTTCTAGTTTCAAAATTGAACTATATGGTTCAAAATTTATGTAATTATTTGCAAATTTATTTTTTTGGTAAGCGATTCATAATTTTAGTAGAAAATTTATATCTTTAGTGGAACAATGAACTTTTTTTAGAATTTCCCTTTTTTGGAGTGAAAAATTATTTCTTGAACTGAAAATTTAACTACATATTTGGTTGAAAATGAACTTTTTTGTTAAAATTTCATATTTTCGGGTTGAAAATTCTACTATTTCATATAGGAAATTCGACTTTTTGTCTTTAAAATTCAAAAATTTGGTTGA
The DNA here is from genome assembly GCA_932195095.1 of Andricus curvator. Taxonomy (NCBI): domain Eukaryota; kingdom Metazoa; phylum Arthropoda; class Insecta; order Hymenoptera; family Cynipidae; genus Andricus; species Andricus curvator. The sequence goes on from CAKNYM010040683.1 coordinate 46,608, forward strand.
AAATTCAACTATGCGGTAGAAAATTTTACTTTTTTGTAGAAGATCAGTCTTTTTTTTATTGCAAAATCATTTTTTAATGATAAGTCAATTTCTTAAAATGAAAATTGACCTATTCCAGTTTTGGTTTTCAAATTGTTTTTTTTTTTATAATTTAGAACTTCACCTATTTGGTTGAAAATTCATGTAATTTGTTGTCATTCAAACTTAAACAATCACTAATCTTGAAGTCTCCCATCAACTTTCGCCTCATGATTTTTTCAGGGAACGATTTTGCACACCTCTAGATTATTTTTATTGGGATTACCTAAAAGATCGGGTATACAAAACAAAACCCCAAAATTTAGCCGAATTACAGCAAATGATCATAGATGAATCAGCTCTCATTCCCGATGAAATCATCGAAAATACTGTTGGTGCTTTTTACCATCGATTAGCTTACTGTCAAGAAGTAAAAGGAGAACAATTTGAGCACTTACGATAAAAATGTTGTGCTTCTCAATGCTAATTACTAAATGCGAGACGCGAGAGGACTCACGTAAATCCAGCACCCCGGATGTGAGAGGCGAGGGGACTCACGTAAATCCAGTACCACGGTCGTGAGAGGCGAGGGGACTCACGTAATTCCAGCACCCCGGTTGTGAGAGGCGAGGGGACTCACGTAATTCCAGCACCCCGGTTGTGAGAGGCGAGGGGACTCACGCAAATCCAGCACCCTGGTCGTGAGAGGCGACGGGACTCACGTAAATCCAGCACCCCGGTTGTGAGAGACGAGGAGTCTCATGTAAATCCAGCACCCTGGTCGTGAGAGGCGAGGGGACTTACGTAAATCCAGCACCCCGGTTGTGAGAGGCGAGTGGACTCACGTAAATCCGACACCCCAAAGGGAACAGATTTTACAACGTCCACGTCGTTGTTCCTGGGTAATCCTAAACGTAAAGAACACAAAGTTGACCTTGAAATGACCTTGAAGGTCTAGTTCAAGGTCAAATTGAAGGTCACCATTGGATTTCGCGTTGAAAGTTACTCCAAGAATGACATACATCAAATTTCACTTTGCACGCTGGTGCACTTATTGATGTCTGTCTTATGACGTCGCTGCATATTCTAGACATGCCATTGGACTTAATTCTTGAACTTTAATTACGTTAGTTTCAGCCTTAAACACAAATCCATCTGCAATATTCACATTTTTTAAAACACTTAAACCACATGTTTTGACAAATTTTATGTTATTACTTATTTTTTAAGCCATTGCTACTTACCTTTTTTTCTGTAATTTCGATTTTCGCTCAACTATTTCAAACTTTCAGTATTTTCTCAACTATTTTCACACTTTTTCACTTCTGATTGCACAGTGACACAGCCAATTGACGCATTGGAAAATTGCCGTTAGTCACGACCGTGGCGCCACCCGTACACCTACACATACTCAGTATAGAATGCTTTGGAAAATCCTCTTTACGTTTTGAATTAAAAAAGGAATGTATGAAGAATATACCTCCTAATAGGGTATAAATGAAAAAAATAAAATATAAGACATGTTCTACCTTCACACTCTCGCTTTGCTTCTATCGTTGATTCAATACTCAGTCCCTTCAAGCTATCTGAAAAATAAGCTTCCTGTAAGCATGTTCGATATTTCGTTACAAAGATGTAAAAATCGTGACAATAAGGACTTTGTTTTAATTTATTTTTAAGAATAAGTACGTGAAGGTGGCGGAGTAATGTTTCCCAAATGAAGAGTAGCTTTAAGACCACTCCTATCGCCAAATCCCGATGTTCTAAGTATCGTTTTTGAGTTCAGATGCCAATCTTCTGATGTTGCCGAATTGAAAGAGTAGCAGAATCCATGCTCAGTTTTTTGCAATGCAAAAATCTCACAACAGTTCTTGAAATCATAGCGCCACCAACATGATGAAAATATATCATCGCACGAGGGAACGACATTGAGTAAAACTTCGGTAATGTTGATATCTAGTTTCAAAACATTGTAATTTTAATTAATAAATCGTTAATGTTGATAATTTCCACACTGGTGTTAAATCACATGAAAGTTGTCTCTCGACAAGGATTTACAAATACAAAATCGATTTGACCCGGAAGCGGCCTACCCCATTATCTAAAACAGTTATCATTTTTGTTCAATGGGCAGAAATCTCTTGTCATACTATAAACATAATTCAAAATAAAAGTATTTTTAGTGATCCAACGTTATCTCTACCGAAGCTTTAAGTGACGATTCTTCTCATTTTTTGATATTCGTGTTCATTCTTTTGTTTTATTACCGAAATTATTGTATCGCTTATCATATCGAAGCGAGTACACTAGTGTGGCCCTTATTTTCACTTTCAGACTTTGTCTGCTCACACTCCCCAGTTGTGTACAAAAAGCCGAAAGGTTGATCCTCCATAAGACCCCGCACGTTCCTTAAAGAAATTGGGTTTCGGTTAAATGGGTCCAATTTTATATATTTTGTAGTTCTATCTACAACATATATCAAATTGGGACAATTTCACTGAATCCCAATTTCAATAAGAAATGTGCCCGTTTTTTTAGCCAAATCGGTTAATATTAGCGCGTGTCACAAAGGCCATGAAGTTTACCATTGATTTAATATGGGAAAAGGTAGCTTTTTGATTATCTATACGGTTTAAACGTTATGATATCTTACAAATAATTCCGTCTCCAAATATCTCATTTAGAAATCGTCAAGGAATAAGCATCAATTATAACTTTTAGAATTGAATGATTTTAGGGGACTATTATTGGCCCCAAAAGAATACCCCATAAGTCACAAATTGGGAATTTTACGTAACACAGTATACTCCCGATAACTGCCGCCTGACGGGGCTGTAGGGGAGTATAATTCAAAAAATTAGGTACTTAGAGAGTAACCGCACTTTACTCCACGTTGGACCTCGCACATTGTCACATGCACAGGCTAGCGCAGATACTATTCTAGCCGTACGTATAGAAAACTAATGCGCATCGAATTAAGCTAAATAAATCTTTCAAACTGTCCTGAAACTTGCCGTGCAACATTCCCTCACAAGCGGACATTTTCTTGATTGACCGAACCTTGCCCTAACCTTTCAATGCAATATTCCCAACCCACGAAGTAGTATAAGGAGACCCCACTCCCATGCGGTCTTCGGAAAATTTGGACGCACAGATTCGGATTTAGTTAGTTTGCATCGTTCGCAGCGCCTCTTGCAGAAAAGCGTTGAAATACAAGATTTACAAATGGCGGGGCCAATAGTGTAAGCGGGGTGTTAACAAACGCACACATGCTTGTCATGAAACACAGATTGTACGAATGTGTTTGCCTGTATGTATGTAGATCTGTATGTATGTATGCATGTTCCCGAAAGAGGCGCTACGAGCGATGCAAACTAACTAAATCCGAATCCACGCGTTCAAATTTTCCGGGAGTGGGGTCTCCTTATACTACTTCGTGTCCCAACCCTACAATGCAAGTTTCAGGAAATCTTCACAGAATTTTTTGGGCTATCTGGGTGAAGTGAATCTTTTATTTCCTCGAGTGTGTGAAACCACTGGATCCTTGTGATCCTAACAAACCCTGCCTTAGCACGTGATTTTAATTAAATCTGTCGCTTTCGCAGGCCTAACCTAAAAAGGCTGGCGTCGTTCTTTTTGGCGCGAGCGAACACGTGTTCGCGAGCGACAAGTTTGAGTGATTCCTTTAGTCCCTTTAAACTGATGAAGCCTGGGCATGGCTAGGAGCGCTGAGTTACTCGATGACTCAGGGGGAGGGCCCCCTGTCCGTCTACCTGACCCCGCTTTTGCACTCCCTAAAGATCCTCCCAAGACCCTTCGCACTCAGGAAGCGGTAGATAGGTTGTTGTCCTTGGGCACCCTGAAGAATAAATCAAGTAAGTCAAGTAAATATTGCGGCCGCGATCACGATAACACCAAGTAAAAGAGCGGTAACAACCGTCGCAAGCCCCGGGACAATGCTTCCGAAACGCCTCTTTCCGAAGATGACGGTATGGACACACACGATACTTACAATCAAACCTCAGACATTCACAAACAATAAGTCCGGGAGCTCATGAAAAAAAATCGTGAGTATTTTAGGAAAGCTAAATTTTGAATATTTGTTTACATATGGGGTGTACATGAACATGGCCCAGTCAGCCCGCTAGGTGCTAGAACACCTGGGCTTCACAACCCCGCAAACATGTCGAAAATCTAACGAAATTTAATCATTTTAGGAAAGCTCAAATTTTTTGTGTAATTAGTACCTACAATAATATTAACCAAATTACCGTTCAGCCGGCACAGTGACTGAACCGGGCCAACCAGCCACCCCTCGCTACATGTCAAAAAACTAAAGAAATTTAAGCATTTTATGAAAGCTCAAATTTTTTTTGTAAGTAGTATACCTACAATGACATTTACGGAGTTACGGTTCAGCCGGCCCAGTGCCGGAACCCGGCTAGTCAGCCACCCCTCGCAATATGTCGAAAAAATAAATAAATTTAAGCATTTTATGAAAGCTTACATTTTTTGTGCGAATAGTACCTACAAAGACATTTACGGAAATACCGGTCAGCCGGCCCAGTATCGGAACCCGAACAGTCAGCCACCCCCCGCAAAAATCTCGAAAATCTAACGAAGCATTTCAGGAAAGGTTAAATTTTGTGTGTGAATAGGACATACTGTAGTACACCTCCGTACCACCACTCACGTAGTCTACCGGCTCGGCAACGCACACACACACAAGAGGAACAACCGTTCATACGCGCAAGCGTATAAACTTTCAACACTATTTATTATTTATTAATATTTATTTTATGTTTCAATTACATTAATCAATTTTTGATAAATCTCAATTTAAAAATTTCACATATAGAACTGTCCAGAACTGGAACATCAATAGCTCAACAAAATCCTTTTCAATCTCATGTAGGCAAGGTAATCAAATCACACAAGAACGTCTTTCCTTTATTTATTTATCTTCATCCTCAGCATCCTTCTCTTGACTTGATATTCATTCGCCTTCAACTCTTTTTAGGTGAACTATGTTGCTCCTATATCTTTGTTCGGTTTCGTCGTTCCTTATAACAGTGTCTGCGCCTTGAGTGACTTCTACTGTATGTGGAACTGGATTGAAGTTTGAGCTGAGCTTATTGGTTTTGTCTATAGTTTTCACATACACTTTATCTCCCTCAGATATAGCAGAATCAGCAGCCTTCCTTTTCCTGTCAGCATATTCCTTCCCTCTTTCCTTTTGTTCCTTATCTCTGTCCTTTACCTCTGAATCTTCTATTTTACCTCCATTCATTTCTTCTAATGAAGGAATTTTATCTCTCTTCTGTCTTATATAAAAGAGTTCCAATGGTGTTTTGCCAATCTGGCTGATTTTTAAACTCTTCAAAATATCGCGATTTTGTCTTTCGACTCCCCCATTTTGCTGTGGCATATATGGAATGGTGTTAAAGAGGTGGATGTTACATTCTTTCCAGAATGATCTGAATTCATTGCTGACGAATTGAGTCCCATTATCTGCTGTAATCGAAACGGGATAGCCTAGCCTGCGAAAATTTCCTTTAGCACTTTAATGATTTGAGAGCTCGTAATAGTCCTCAAAACTTTCACTTCTTTGTACCGACTGTAATAGTCTCTAACCACCACTGAGTAGTCATTGTTGGATAATGGTCCTAACAGATCCGTAGCAACATCCACCCAAGGAGCCAGAGGGAGTTCGCGTCTCTTCATTGGTACTGGAGGATTTGGCAGACCCACGAGGGTACAGCTCCTGCAGGTTTTACAAGTTTTTCGACATCCTTGTCTATTCGTGGTCACCAGACTTTAGATCTCAGACCTCTCTCCATAGAAACTATACCGGGATGGCTTTCGTGTGTTGCATCTAATACCTCCTTCCTGAGCTTTTCTGGTATTACTATTTTATTTCTGCGAAGTAGAATGATTCCATAGAAACATAGTTCGTTTTCGAAAATCCGGTATCCTTTAACCGATTCATTCCAATCCTGATTATAGATTCCTTTCGTTACGTTGCTAATTTCGGCATCATTTCCCGAGAGTTTGATGATGTCTTTCATGGATACTGCCAGATGTCTTGACTGTTCTACGGTCTGGTGTACATATCTGTCCTCTCCAGCTGGTACGACTGTAATCGTCAAACACATCTTTCGATTCGCGCACAGGGTATAGATTTAGGACCGAAAATTATTTCCAGCGGCTTGTGATCGGTTATAAGGTCAAATACTTTTCCAAAACAGGAAAATGTCGAAATGCTCTACGCCTCAGACTAAGGATAACGCTTCTTTCTTAGTTTTGCTAAATCTGCGTCGCATTCCCGAAAGCGATGATTCTAGGTCCATTTGAGTTAATTTGTATTAATACGGCCCCAAGACCAAATGGACTTGCATCCGCAATCACTTTTGCCCTATCTCGAACGTCTTAATATCCTAGCGATTGTATTTCCTCTAGGGTTTATTTTAGTTGAGTGAATGCCTCATCCTGTTTTTTAGACCAAAACTTCCCCAAATTTGTGTTGCTTCCCTTTTTTTTCTCAAACGCTCTTTTAATGGTTCTGTCATCGTGGCTAAATTTGGAATCAATTTGTTGATGTAATTGACCAATCCTAAAAAACTCAAAACTTGTCTACCCAGGAAATAAGAAACGATTGACCACGTTTCACTCGTATTTCAGGTCGTATGAAATGTGTATCTTAAACTGGAATGGCAGACTGCTGACGATAGGTTAGAAGTGCCAATGAATCGGAGAAGTGGTTATTTTACGATTCACCAAAAATATTTAGTTACCGATTGAAAAACGACGGTTAATCGTAATAATACTATTCACAAATGAAAACTACAGACCAGAAAGAAGAAAAACTTAATTTTTTAAATTTAATCACTAAGTAAAAACCTAGTAAATGGTAGTAAAGGCATAGACTTCCAGATGGCCAAGAAATCTATGTCATTATTATCATACCGAACTCAGACGCGTGATTACTCAACATCACCAGTGGTACAAGCATTTTGCAAAGTGAAAAATGGTATTGGGTTTTTTGGACCCTCTGAAATCTGTGTTGAGAAAGACACTTCTGGTGCACAGATATTTCAAAAATGCATTTTTGAAAAACAAACGTATCACAGTGTACCATATAAACGTGGAACCAAACACAACGACACGATCGTTCAGCTAAAATGCGGATCTATTGTGCAAATTTTTGAAATTTTAGATATTCCAAACGAAGGAGATGGCTATTTGCAAGTGTGGATCCTTGAAGTTGAAAAAATGATTGTGGAAAGCGTAGAAATGCCGCAAATTGGGAAAGTAACGGGATTGAATGAAAAAATGATTGTACCTTTTTAAAAATGTCTCTTCTAAAATTATTTTATTAGAATTTGAAGACAAAACGTTCGTTTGTAAACCTCCGAATGTCCTAGAATTTGGTTAATGGTGCATGATTCTTTGTGACTCATTGAAAATAAAAAATTAAGTATTTTTGACCTTACAACTGTATTACGTTTATTCACCTATGTTTAAAAAAATACCCATTCACGAATTTAACTTTTTTAAATACAATTTCCGCCTTTTATATAATTAAAGTGGTTTATTAATTTTTTAATTCAAAGATTTGCACAGATGTAAACTACAGTATACATATATTTATACTTTGTTATAATCACAAATATTTTATTCCCAGAGATTTATTTAATTTATTATAATTTATTGAAAAATTTACTATTTAAATAAACTTGCATTTCACTAACATATGTATGTAAATTTTATTACAATTTAAATATTTATATTAAATTATTTAGAAATATTTTATTTATTTTATTTTAATATTTAATTTAAATATTTATAAAATATGTTTCTTATTATGGACATTGTTAAACCTTTAAAATCCAATTAATTTAAGTTCCTAACCAATCTGCACTTTACTATTCAAATTTACTCGCACCCAATTCCGATTCACTACAATTCAATAATGAAGAGCGCAATCTGCATTATACAATTCATCGGACTTCATAGATAAACGTTTATTTTTCAGTCTGCTGGCCTTAAAAAATTGACTTGCTTACACTTCCACTTTTTACAGAATTTTCTAAAAACTAACCCTTAAAACTAACATCCTTCCACACCTTATCTCTAACGCCGCTCGCTCTTATCGTCTTGCCTTCCTTGCTTCGCCTCGCCTCGCACGCATGTCCCTATTTTCTCGCTTTGCCTCGTATTACCAATCTCTGCCTCCGCGGCTAATACCTAATACTTATCTACTATTTACAATATTTACATTTACTTATATTTACTTCCTCCTCTATTTACAATCTTTCCTTCTCCATTCCTCTTCATCCTTCCTTCTCTTCTTCTCCATCTTACCAAAGACTCCCTGCACCCATGCTACTGCCCTTTTGTCCCCCCTTTCATGCATCAATACCTCCATGCTTATCACACTCCTTTCCACCTCTACGCACTCCTCCAACCAGTGCTCCACTCTTGCCTCCCCCTTCCCACATAGTTCACACATCGTCTTTTCCCTAGCGAGCCAGAACCTATTGAAACCCTCCATGCACCCACATCACATCCTCGCTATAAGCTCCTGACTTCCTTTCTCTCCTTTCTCACACAAATATTGCGCTCTCGCTCTTGGCATAATCCACACATAGTTCCCATTAAACCTTGTCTCTCTTATTCTCTCTTCCCCTGCTGTCTTCTCTCTCTCTATGCCGTTTTTCTTAACCAACTCATATACCTTCCTTCCTTCCTCATGCATCCTTCTCACTTCATCCATCTGCAGTCCATTCGTTCTAAAATACCTTTCGCTTTCAACCTCCATCTTCCCACCCCCTGGCCTTTTCTCCATCTCCCACCAACACTCCCTAACCAGCTTACTTCCCCCTCTTCCAAAAATTTCTCCTCATATTTACACGCCCGACTCCCCGCTAGAATCCCTACACTCGTTCTCCCCGTCTCCCTCCTGACAATAAAATTAGGCGTGTTCCTTGCCAGCCCCAGTGTCCACTTTACATACCTCTCCTGTGTCCTATTTACCTCTTCGCTTTCCTTCCACCCCCACACCTCTACTCCATACAATAGCACACTCATCACTAGTGAGTCAAACAATTTCATTCTCCTTCCAAAATCATCTGCGAATAACTTCTTTCCCAACCCCCACACCTGCCTCATCACCACATTTGCCCTCCTCACTCTCTCTTTTATGTGACCATCTACTCCGCCATTCCTCCGAAACAAGAAGCCCAGGTACACAAACTCTTTCACCTCCTGCACCGCCTTTCTCTTCCACTTCCACTCCCCTCCCTTATCCCTTCCCCCTCCTTTTCTGAACACCACAACCTTGGACTTTTCCGCATTCAGTTCTAACCTGTTCTTATCCAGGTATCTTCTCAACCTCTTCATCATTTCCTTTAAAGCCTCCTCGCTTTTTGCCAACAACACAATGTCATCTGCATACGCTAGTGACCAAATTCTAACCCCTCCTATCCTGACTCCTCCTACCACTCCGGCCTCCAGCTTACTTTCCATATCCGCAATTAAAATCGCAAAAAGCGTTGGGCTAAGCGGACACCCTTGTCTTAACCCCCTATCCATCCAGAATCCCTCCGAAATCCCCTGCCCTCCTCTTACCTTATCTTTGGTCTCTTCATATATCTCCCTTACCCTCTCGATCAGGCCTCTCTCCACTCCCCTATCCTCAATCGCCTTCCACAACCTCCCCCTATCCACCGACGGAAACGCGCCTTTTGGATCCACAAAAAACGCGTACACTCACGACCCCTTCTTCGCTAATTCTCTATCCACCACGTGCTGCAGAACGTAGGTATTGTCGATAGTAATCCTACCAGCCCTGAAGCCCGCCTGCGTCTCCGGCAATATTCCTTTTCCCTTGACATCCTTCCGCAGCCTCTCCGCCACCACCGTCGCGTATACTTTATACGCCGTGTTCATTAGCGTAATCCCTCTATAATTTTCCTGCCTATCCTTATCTCCTTTTTTATACAGAGGCACTATTAACCCTTCTCTCCACCCTCGTGGGAATCCGTCCCGCCTCCATACTTTCTTCACTACCTTCTTCAGCCTCTCCCTAACCTCTTGTGTACTAAACAGCCGTGTGTCGTTCTCTACCCCATCCAGCCCTGCTGATTTTGACCTTCTTAACTTCCTTATCTGTTTCTCTATCTCCTCATCATTTAACTCCTCCATCTCTGCCTCCCCCGTTCTTCTACTCCCATCATCTCTCTTCCTTGAATCCGAGCCCTGAAATGATTCTTTAAAAAACTCCCTCCACTCCTCACCCCCTATCTTCTCGCTTATCCCTACTCTACGCTTCCTAAACCTATTTATTATTTTCCAGGCGTCCCCCTCTGTCTTAACATTTCCTAACTCCTCCTCCAGCTCTTTCTCCTTGTCCTGTTTTTTCTTCTTACACATCAATCTAAACCCCTTCTCCATTTCAACGTACTCCTCCCTTTTCGCAGTACCCTCTTTCCACTTCTTATACGTTGTCTTCACCTTCCTTTTCATCTTTTTACATTCCCTATCCCACCACGGCTTTACCATTCCTTTCTTCTTCTTTTTGAATACCTTCTTTTGCACGCACCCTTTCACTTTCTCTTTTAAATCCTCCCATATCTCTTCCACCGTCTCCCCTTCGAAGCATACCTTCCCTAACTGCTCCTTATACTTCTCTATCGCCTCCCTCGTCCAGCTAACCCTCTCCCCCGTCGACACTTCTTCCCCACCTTGCCTTCCGCTGCTCTCACCCCTTACCCATAACCCTAATGGCTGATGGTCTGATTCTACCCTCCCTGTGTGTATTCTCCCTCTTCGTCCCCAGTTGCCATACCATTTGCCACTGCCCAGCCTCTATCCTCCATCCAGTCCCTTAGAGTTTCCCCCTCCTTATTTATTAACTAATCCTTCGAATTCCTTTCGAAGCTCTCCCCTTCCCTGTAATGGCCCCCTTCCCTCCCCATCCTCGCGTTAAAGTACCCACCCAGTACCACCATACCCTCTTCTCTTTCACCTAACAGGTCTTCCACCCTTTCTTTAATTCTTTCCATCCCATCCTTATTGTACACTGTCACAAACTTACACGTTACCCCTCCTATCTTTACTTCCCTCATTTGCACCCCCTTCCCCTCTTCCTCTCCATGGGCTTCTTCCTCTAATCCATTTCTAACCCGCGTTATAATTACCCCACTAGCCCTTCCTTTCTTTTTCACTCTGACCGCCTCCTGGAGTCTCCACCTATACCCCCTTGGCAGCTTTGGCTCTATTCTATCCCATTCCTTTCTTTCCAGCCACGTCTCTACCAGCCCCACCACATCAAATTCCTGGATATACCTCCAGAACTCCTCATCCTTTTTCTTTACCCCTGCTACGTTCCAGTAAAGCACCTTCACAACTCCTCTACCCTGAATTACCCCCACCCCCCTACTTCCCACGAAACAAATTCCCCTGCACTTCCTTCAACACCTCTTTCTCCTTGTCCCACACCCACATTTTCGCGTCTATTTTTATTTTCCAATATCCTACCTTCGCCGATCTCCCTTCACTCCTCTCCCTCCTAGCCCTATCGTATAGCATTCTCTGTTCATTTCGGTGACGTCTATGGGCCGGGATCGGTCCCCCACTTGACATTTAGTAGTTTAAGGTATATGTTGACCATGACAATGGGTTATGGAAGCGGGTTTTCTACCTTTCAGGGGCACACACAGAAAATACCGGAATCACAGTGTTTCTATCAAAATTTCTAATTACTTTCTAATTACTAATTAATTTACCTCTGAAGTTGTTGCTCTTTGGTAAATAACTATTTAGAAAAGGTCCATTCACTGACTCTCAGTCGGAAAGTCAAAGATAGTTTAATTTTCGTTGAAGATAAATTTATTTATATAGCTAAAGAGAAAATAATGTCATAAATTTACAAAAATACAAAACTCAAATTAAATTCTTTAAATATAGAAGAAAGATGACATGTCAACAATGCTTTGGCAATAGGAAATGGCACTAATAAAAGTCTTTTTGGCATGCACAGGTACAAAATTCATAACATGTAACTTTTGCTTCTGAGCAATTGCAGTTACCCGAACACTTTTTCTTGCATTTGCATGAAATAGTGGTGGTTTTTCAGGCTTCTCGCGCTGCAGCTCTAGATCTATAGTGAATAGTCCACCCTTCTGGGCATAATTTCCAACCACAAGCAGAAAGGATGCAAAGTCTATCACTGCATGGAGCATCTGGCTGGCCTTCAGTCCCTCGTAGGCTGCTCGTCTTATCTGAAGTTCTAGAGAGTCTTCAGTTGGCGGAATGCACTCCAGGGGCTTCCCTTTTGTAAATAGTACTCGGCGGCACTTGCTGACACTTTCATACTGCTTCGAACTGAAACATATTATATGAATTATTGCATTCCGTTGTTATACTCTTATTGAAAGTATATTATGATTGTAGCTGCTTACGGATCATACAAGGCCATGACAAACGACTCTCTTTGCGGCTTGGCTGCCTCAACTTCAAACTTCATCAGGTGATCCAGGGAGGGAATGACTTCAGGATGAAGTTGCAAAGTGTGCCAAGCTGACTTCTTGCCGATCTGATAGAAAGCTGGAACATTGTCATTCCCTGTCAGAGAATGGTATAAATAACTCATCCTTAAAACCAAACATTAACCTTTTATACTGATGTAAACCTGTTGATGTTATAAAAATCGTTATGTGCCTAGATTTCGAGTGAATCTCTACCTGGTGGAAACCATTTTTTAGGTTCAGTTTACTAAAATATTTAGCTTTATTTATTTTAGGTAGCAGTCGGTCCATGGAGGGTAACGAGTGGTTTTCACGTATAATTGCAGCGTTTGCGCGTCTCATATCCACACACAGTCGTAATTCTCCATTTTCCTTTAATATTGTTACTGTAGGCGATACCCACTTTGAAGGTTTTTTCACTTCCTCGATTATGTCGCATTCCAACAACTCTTTAATTTTGTTCTCAACTTTTTTTTCTAGTGGAATTGGTATTCTCCTGCAAGGCTGTGAATCTGGTTATATGGAGTCGTCAATAGGGATTTCTATTATAATATCCTTGAACTTAGGGAATGTTCCTTTTACTACTTGATTCACATCCACGCATATGTCCAATAAGTCTCTTGGTCCTCCTTTAATTACGTAAAAAATAGATTTCTCCTTCTTTCCGTTTACATCGAGCATGGCTCTAAATGAACTCTTTGCCTCCAATGGAGTCTTGCTACCGTACGCGAAGAAGGTTTTGTCTGGTTTGCTAATTTGACTATGAACTTTTACTTTCTTGCTCTTCAAAACGTCCCATGTTTTATCTGTTAAAAAATTTGATCTACATCCTGAATCTACCAACATGTCTATTTTCACCCCACCTACCGTGCATTCTATAGTCACGTCATTACCAATGTGAAAAGCATAGTCGACACCGTCGTCTTCAATATAATCGATTTCTTCTCTTTGTCTTTTTTGCTTTTTCCATGGCTGATTGACATTTCCTTTTTCGTGAGGATTTTCTTTTCTTTTTCGTGTGCCATGTGACTTACAATACTGACGAAAATGGCCCATTTTGTCACAAGAAAAGCATTTCTTGCCTTTAGCGGGGATCTAGCGTCTTGTGAAAAATGTTTGCTGCTTTCACATCTACCGCACCTTTTCTCGATGTCCGTTTCCTTTTGATTTTGATAGTTTTCTTTTCCACTTGATGGTTTAGTACTCTTATTTGTTATTTCATTTACTTCCTAAATTTTATCCTTATTTTCATAGTCTTCCAATTGGTAGTTCACAGCTTCGAGTGTGTTCGCTTCTGTAATACACCAGACTTTCAGTTCAGGAACAGTGTCGGAGGTTGCCTGCAAATAGCCTTGTTCATAAATTGAGTGTATCGAAATGTAAACAGTCAGGGCCGCCTGACCCGTTTCCATAATGTGGCGCAATATACTTGACCGAGTAGTAGTGCACTGCGTCCCTTCAGAGGCGGAGTCGCAACCTTCTCTCTTCCTGCCCCCTGAGAAACTGCGAGAAGCAGCAATTCTAGGAATTCATCAACCGCGTGTGACCGCGCGTTCATAAACTGAGAGTCTGGTGTAATTTTATCTAGTGTGATGCTGTCTCCTATGGTCAAAATTTCCTTCCGTAATTCTATTGAGGTAGACTTCTCTGCGATCTGATCGATAAGGTGATCTTCGGTCTTATCAAATCCATATTTCCCGGCTTGATTCCTTAGTCTGAATAAAAACTTATTTAATTATATAACAATTTAATGGAGGTATTTATATACCATTATCTACAATTCATATCGAATCGCAATTAAAATACTTTGAAGCCACCCATTTATTATTTAAAATGGGGCAATGTAGTATATTACTAAGATGAGATGGGGATTATCGAATCAAGGTTACTATGTGTTTCTTATTCATATATGCATTGATGTTGTGGTTTTGGCTACGTGATAGTAATTAAATAAATAATTGAATAAATTGAACACCTTAATACAGGATTTTTAAGGCCAGCACACCAAAAAGGAATTTAAGATCAATTTATTCAATTTCCCATTTATGTCCAACCGATTAACCATGGCTGACGAGCAGTTGTCTCCGCCTATGTCACACATATTGCCGGAAAGTCCCGGAACTCGACAACCCATTCATAATGAAATTGAAAAGGTAATTACTTTCAAACCCCATATATACGCAAACTCGAAACACAGCACGGCAATTGTCAAAATTCCACACAAAATAACAAAACTTCTTCTTTTCTCTTTTTTTCCTTCCCCTTTTTTTTCTTTCATTTTTTTCTTTTTTCTTCTCCTCTTCACTCTGTACCTATATCTTTTATTTATCCTCGTCGCCAAATATAGTACACCTCCATAAAACCATTCAGGTAGTCCACCGGCTCGGCAACGCACACACACACGAAACACAGCCGCTCAATCCGGTAGCTCTAATACGAGTCAGCATCCCCCCCCCCCCTGAACCCTGGACTTTGCCGAATACTGTGAGTATTTTTGTAAATTTTATTATAGGTACTACTCACACTCAAAATTTTTACTTTCAAAAATGCTTGAATTTCTTAAGTTTTTCGACATGTGCTGACTGGTATTTTCGTTAATGTCATTGTAGGTACTACTCACACACACAAAAATTAAACTTACCAAAATTGTTTTAATAATACTATTTTTCTTTACATATTGTACAGGGTGGGGAGGGGGTACTGACTAATCATGTTCTGATACTGGGCCAGCTAAACGGTATGTTTGTAAATTTCGTTGTAGGTACTACTTGCACAAAAACTTGAAGCTTCACTAAAATGCTTAAATTTCTTTACTTTTTGAACATGTTGCGAAGGGTGACTGACTCACCCGGTTCCGGCATTGCGCCGGCTGAACTGTAATTTCGTAAATGTTATTCTAGGTACTACATACACGAAAAATTTGAGCTTACCTGAAATGCTTAAATTTCTTTAGTTTTTCGACATGTTGCGAGGGATGGCTGACTGGCCGGGTTCCGGCACTGGGCCGGCTGAACGGTAATTTCGTAAGTGTTATTGTAGGTACTACTTAGACACAAAATTTGAGCTTTCCTAAAAAGCTTTAATTTTTTCGGCATATTTTTGAGGTTGTGGGGCTCAGGTGTTCTAGCACCTAGCCGGCTGACTGGGCCATGTTGATGTGCACCCTATATGTGAACAAATATTCAAGAATTACCTTTCCTAAGATACTCACGATTTTTTCCACAAGCTCCCGGGCTAGAACAGAAACACAAACACTAACCGAACCGCAACAAAAAACTCAAAACGCGCAACCCAATTCGAAGATTCGGATGAGTGTTTTTTTTATTGTTAGCTCCCTTTCAAAGAATTATGCAGTGGAATTTTCGCGGAATATTGAATGAGAAGGGTGACCTTCAAAATATCTCCGACGACTATGACATAATTTTACTCTCTGAAGCATTCCTTAAACCAGACAAAAACTTTTCATTCAAAAACTTCAAATTGTTTAGAGCTGATAGATTATCCAATAAAGATGGTGGCCTCGCAACAGCCATCAGAAAAGAATCAACTTGCCTAGAATCTCTACAATTATCAACATAGAAAACAGCTTGGAAACTCTAGCTGTTTCAATTAACTTTTCCGAGGGATAGCTCTTCATCGTCTCGATAGAAAACAGCTTAGAAACTCTAGCGGTTTCCATTAACTCTTACGAGAGATAGTTCTTGATCGTCTCGGTCCACAGATTTCCCTCCTCGGATAATTCCATTCCATTCAATACTTGGTCAATGCTGTTTAATTCCATCTCAGACAATAATTCTGATTCATTCTTCATTGGAGGTGACTTAAGCAGCCATCGCCCCTCATGGCACAGCTCTCACAGCTACTCTAATGGTTTAGACCTTTGCTCTTCATTAGAAAAATCGGACTTCATGTGCTTGAAAAATGGTAAAGATACGTTTGCCACCCGTGCAGACCAATGCTATTCGGTTTTAGAGCTCTCATTTATGACTCCCAATTTATATACTAACTATTCCTGGGATGTTTGGAAGGATGCAATGGGGAGTGACCACTACCCGGTGGTCACAAGCTTCAGAGTTTCCATTCCCATTTCACCCTTTTTCTCGCACAAATATAATCTTAAAAGAATTAATTGGTCAAAATTTGTTGATTTTATTGAAGACAATGAAGCAACATTCAAAGATACATCCCAGGATCCCCTCTCCAGTTATAATCGGCTCATTGAATGCGTCTTCAAGGCAGTTACTTCTGCTTGTCCACCTTCCTCCCCTATTAGACATTATATTTGAAATTCTAACCACCTAAATAATTAACATTTTAATTTTGTGCTAGCTCCTTGGTGGTACGAAACATACGACCAAGCTGTCGCCGATTGAAAGCGAACCAGCAGATCCTTCGGGTGAAGCAAAACTTATCCTTATTATTTAGAAATGGAAAGGGCGGAAGCTAAAGCCAAACGCTCTTTTAACCAAGCACGAAGAAATTCCTTTAGGAAATTTTGTGATTCATTGGATAGAGTTACACCTATATCAAGAGTCTGGAGAATTGTAAAATGTTTTACACAGATTTACTCAAGCGGCTGTTGTCTCGCATTCTCCAGACAGAGAAGTCTGCAGACAAATTCCCTACAGACTTTGGGCGCAACGAAATTCTCGAGGCCCTATTTTCTGAAGCGAAGCTGGAAATAACGTTATCCTCGCTTAAAATCAAATCTTCCCCCGGACTAGACGAAGTCGACTACAACATCTTACGACATTTCCCCGAAGCGGCCATATCGATCCTTCTCGAAATCCACAATATTATACTCAGCTCTGGGCTATTCCCCTCTTCATGGAATAACTTTCTAGTCATTTTTCTTCTAAAATCGGCCCCTGGTAAATTTTGGTCTATTTTTCTTGCGTATTGTATCTTTAAACTTATGGAAAAACTTGTATACAGTAGACTCATGTGACATTTGGAACACAACTTGATTTTACCCCCTTCACAATTTTGTTTCAGGAAGGGAAGATCTTGCGCTGTTAATTTGGCCATACTGACAACAGAAGTCTGGAAAAGCTTCGCTAACAAAGAGGTGACGGCCAGTCTTTTTCTGGATTTAAAAGATGTCTTCCCGAGCGTCATCCCGCAGATTCTGGAGGAAGAGCTTTGGGAGTTAGGTATTCCTGAATCCATTGCTAGATTCGTGTATAATTCCACTGCATGCAAAAATATTTTTTTCCATGTCAATGGCGAAGTAGTAGGTTCAAGAACTAGCACTGTGGGCCTGCCACAGGGAAGTATACTCAGTCCTAGGAATAATACTAGATCACCTATCTTCTTTTGACGCCCACTTTGTGTATCTGACCGAAAAATGCCGTAATAAATTCAATATTTTTAGGGTTCTCAGGGGTGTCTAGTGGGGAGCTGATCTATGTGTTCTTTTAGGAATTTATGATGCACTCATCAGAAGCTGTATAGATTACGGCTCTCACATTTTTATGTTGAAACATGAAATTTTGTTTCAAAAATTAAAAAAAAGTTCGCAATCAGGCTTTAACATTAGCTATAGGCTATAGAAAAGTCACCTCGATTAACTTCATGTTAGCAGAAACAGGTGAACATCCTCTGAAGAAACGTTTTTGTTTTTTGGCAAAAAGATACATTCTGTGATCATTTTCCATTCTTAATCATTCCCTATCGGACAGCCTCCAGGAACTTTGGAACTCTACAAACCGATCGAACAGATATCGTTTCAAAAACATTTTGTTCTCTTCAGAGCTTTCAATAGAGTTGCCAATTTGAAACATCAAGTTCGCAGAACATTTGCTCGACCCTATTTCGAATTTCCGGATACTGATCATTTATTCACACCTCAGGTTCAGCATGGCTTGGGTCGCTTATGTTAGGATAGCCCAGATCCAGAGGCTCTTTTATATGACTTCGCGTATCACACATTTCAGGAATTCAGGAATTTGTATGTCCTTCGACAGGAACCATTTTCTCTTGGAAAATCTCTAAATTTGCTACAATTTTTTCGATTGAAGCGTATGCCATTCTGTATACTCTAGATAACATTATTAAAAATAACATCACTAAATCGGTTATCTTTTCATACTCTTTAAGTGTCATTATTAGCAAGGTAGTTGTATGCCCGAACAATATCAAATCTTGCATCATTTCCATGTACACAAGGAAATTCGAGGAAATGGGCATGCCGACCTAGCGGCTAAGGCCCTACACATGCTCGAACGCAAACCCGTAAGTATAGATGCGTTCCACTGTGCTAGCATAGGATGAAGCTATGCTCGGTTCCATGCTAGCACAGTGAAAAGCACCTACGCTTACGGGTTTGCGTTCGAGCATAACCAGGCCTTAAGTCTGCGGCTGCTGACGGCGCAGCGAGTAGGAATGAGGGAGAGGCAGAGAGAGGGACATATGTCATAGGTATAGGGAACGATAGCGAGAAATAGAATAGGAGGAGACTGAGAGATAAGGAGGGTGGGAGAATGATGAAGACAGAAAAATGAAGAGAGAGAGGGAGAGAAGAGACTGTACGGCAAGGAGAGGTAAGAAAAGGTTTGTTATGGTAGGGTTAGTGCAGGAGAGCGGGAAAGAAAGAAGTGGGGTTGTAGAGGGGTCGAGGTTGAAAGAGAGGGGAGGGAGATAGAGACACATAAGGAGTTGTAGCAAGATAGAGAGCGGTGGAGAATTTAAAAAAAAGGCAGGAAGAGAGAGGGAGAATGAAGGATGGATCGAGAGGAAGGGGTACGTGACATATGAAGCCACAGGGAGATCATTGGAGGGCTGGTGATGTACATAAAGGAAGAAGTGCGAAAGAGAAGAAGGAAAAAGTAAAAGAGATAGGAACAAATGGAGAATGATAGAGAGAAATAAGGGAGGGAGTTTCTGTGAGAAAAAGATAGGAGTAAGCAGAAGGGTGCAAGGAAAAGACAGAGAGTCATGGGGAATTCTAGCGATAGATATGGGGGGGGGGGTATGTGGGGCTAAGAGGACAGGAACGGTAAGAGGGGGAAGGAGAAAAGGATAGATAGAGGCGATATGAGAAGAGAGAGAGAAACATGCGATATGGGTATGGAGAAGAAATGCGTGGGAGAGAGGACAAATGGGGACCGGTAGAGGCTGCCACTGAAGACCGATAGAGAGAGGTAGAGAGAAATAGGGACGGAGAGGGAGGCACTCCTGTAAAAAACATATTAAAAAAGTGTCTTAATAAGTGCATATTATTTTTTTTTTAATATTTGCATTACCATTTGGTTCGTAAGATTCTCTAGCTAAATTCTTACCAGTGTGGAACTTATAGTTCTTGGAATTTAAGGGTTATATTTGATATAGATTATATAATAAACTTGTTCGCTCAAGATTACCTTGAAGTCCGTCGAATGATACATTTTTCAGAAATGACATCTCGTTGAATCTTGCAAAAGACAAGCTGGATAAACTTGTCATCACATTTCTGAAGATTTGTACAGCTTTTGTATGATTTGAGGGAATTAATTTTTCTTCTAATTTCAACAATTTTTTCCAATCAACGCGGTCTCGAGGACAAATTATAATACTTGGAAAGGGTAAGCCAGAAACTTTATAATTTGTTGAGTCTATTACAGTAATTGTAGGTGCAGCCTAAGAAGAATTGAAATTATAATTCAGTGAAATGCAGCAAATAAGCATAAAATGTTCTCTTTTAAAATGAGCAAGTGAAATCTCACTGGTCGAAACAGCAAGAAGTGTTTCACTGACAATCAATGAGAGTTTGCTGGTTTACTCAGTCGAATTCCATCATACGTTAATTCAGTGAGATTCACTGGTTAATCAGTACCAGTAGTCATCTAGTCGTACGGGTTATCGTCCGTCAGCTGGTTAAGTATGACACTTATCATTCATCACTTTTGTGCTAACCTGTGCCAAATTTTCTTTTAAAACCGGCCCTTTATTCTCACAAAAATATATGAGGGCTACAATGCAATATAATAGGATATAATATATTGCACCTAATTACGTCAACACTTTCAGGCGATAGTATATTACATAGCAAGGAGGAGAGCATTGTCTTTTCATGATGAGTTCCGAATGCATTGCCCGAGCCATGAAGACGGCTCTCCTCCATGGCATGTACTGTATTTTTTTTGGTAGAGACGCGCAAAATGTGAAGCGTGTTCTGCTGGTGGGGGATTGAACGTGATCTCTCTTTTCGAGTCGGCGCAACCAAGCGCATTTGATACCTGCTATACATATAATGTTGGACCTCATACCCTAACACCTCTGTTCTACAGGAGGTCCAATATTATACAATATACGTCCACTTACGCTGCTCGAAAAGAGAGTTTAGGGTCAATCCGCAAGCAGTATAACACACTCATTTCGCGCGGCTGCCATAAAAAAGATATTTTATCCCCTGCTTACTGCAGCCAGGCCCCAAATATTTCTAACAAAAACACTAGTACTAGCTAGTACACAATAAAGTTCATTTTCACTAAAGAAATGCAAAGATCCGAAAGGCGTCACGCGCTTACCAGACCACGGGAGGTTCACGTCTTGACCGCGTGGAGCGCTGTATCACTGGTTAAATCTATCATTTGGCGTCACCGATATATTCACCCTGGCGGACCGAACGAACGGAACGAATACGCTACAGCGTATCCTTATAGTATCCACATCGTATCCCCTCCGCATCGTCGACGGATAACGCCTATTAACTGCTACTGAACGACGATGCGTTTGAAGTCGCCTTCAGCGCACGTCATCGATAAGTATTATATTTCTTAAAAGTTTTTAATGTTGCAAGAAAAACTATTGCGATTACTCTGTGACTTTTTAACTCAAAATTTCACGTAGAATCCGAATTTCAACAAGTGAAATGTTCATCTTCCTTTTTTAATGAATTTTTCTTGCATGATACGGAGAGGATACGATGTGGATACTGTGAGGATACGCTGTAGCGTATCCGCTCCGTTCGTTCGGTCCGTCAGGGCAGAAACGCCCTTTTAGTTGAGTCACTTACTGGTTCACCCAGTGAAAATCGAAAAATCACTGTTTCACCAGTAATAACTCAAAATACTGATTCGGCCAGTCACAATTTCACTAGTTCAGTTTAAAAGAGTTAGTATATAAAGAAAAAACTCACGTTATATATTCAAATAAACGTAATGTGACTGTTACGTGACCAATGTGTAACAGCTCGATGACCAATAAGTAGTGATGGGCGCTTTTCGGTATTTCACAGTCATGACCAAATCCTGACCGGTCATGACGGTAAATGTTGGTAAAACGCGGTCAGACCCAAATATTTCCACCAGAAAAGGTTTGTTTATAGAGAAAAGTGGTTTAGTTGTTAGGACATATCCTATGCTAAACTTGTACAGAAAGTTTTTCGGTTCTAAATGTTCCAGTTATTCTCAAAGTAATAAAAATTCCCAAAAGCTGAGCATAGCAGACGACACTTTTGACAGTTTCGCGCGAGTTTCGAGGAGAATTTGAAAATGGCACTTTACAATCGAAAATCTGTTGCATTTATTAGGTAATATTTTTAAAATAATAGTAGTGTGCTAAGTTATTTTGAATAACATTTCCATGAATATGACACTTAAACATTAAGTTAAGTACTGTGTATCGTATAGGTTATATTCCCTAAATGAAAATACTGTTTTTTTGTCTTTAAATAAAATAAAATTGATATCTAATTATTATGAATTTAGATTTATGAATAATTTGTGTAAACAATGTATTATTTCTTATTATTTGTATTGTCATTGTTCCCATTTTTAATTATAATAATTGCCCTAATGAAATTCTTCACACATAAATAATAACAAATAATAAATCATTCACACAAATTACTCATAAATTTAAATTCATAATAATAAGATATCAATTTTATTTTATTTAAAGACAAAAAAACAGTACTTTCATTTAGGGAATATAACCTATACGATACACAGTACTTAACTTAATGTTCAAGTGTCATATTCATTGAAATGATATTCAAAATAACTTAGCACACTACTAAATATTATTTTAAAAACATTACTTAATAAATGCAACAGATTTTCAATGTTATTTGTCAATTTGTAAAGTGTCATTTTCAAATTCCCCTCGAAACTCGCGTGAAACTGTCAAAAGTGTCGTCTGCTATGCTCAGCTTTTTCGCATTTTTATAACTTTGAGAATTACTGGAACATTTAGAACTGAAAAACTTTTTGTACAAGTTTAGCATAGGGTATGTCCTAACAACTAAACCACTTTTTTCTAAAAAAAAAACTTTCCTGATGGAGATATTTGGGTCTGCCCGCGTTTTACCAACTTTTACCATCATGACCGGACATTACCGGTCAGGTCAGATATTACCACAGTCAGGCCGAGCAGTGCCCATCACTACCAATAAGGGCGTGTAAAATTTCCAAAGTATCGAAATGAGACTATGTACATTAAAAATTAAAATTTTGTATAATGATACCTGAAAATCAGCAAACACTGTACATATTATACTAGCTGTAAACACAATCGATATTATCATGAATATGAACCAAATGAATCGTTCTATGTTGTACAATTCCTGATCAAATATATATCTCAGTCCATGGAGGCTTCCGTTTTTAATGTACTGTTTCAATACGTATAAAGGGTTAAAAATTCGATTTTCATTTGATTGTTTGCCTTTATTGTCTTCGAGATCAGTAGATATTATTGAATCTTTTCGATTTAAAGCCCAATTTACGGAAGGATACCATGCTTCCCTTTTTTTATTACGTGGTCCTTCCATTTTATATTTTATAATGTAACATACATGACAAATTATTAATTATAAAAAATTCATCAATTTATATGTAGAGCAAAATTAAATTCAGAATTAAGTGTGGGAACTTTCTCACCTAGCAAATCTGGGGTAGAATTATTATTATTAATCTTCATTGTAAATAAAATAACTTCAATTAAGTTAATAGTGGGAGAATTGTTTCATGAAAATTTGCTGTAATCAATTTTTATTCCCGAATCTCAATATTATTGATGGCATAAATTTCATGTGAAATCAGACCCTTTTTAAAAATTAATATTTTACAAGTCAAAACAGAACGAAAACTCTACTTATGTCTCACTTTCACTTATAAAGCATAATGTAATCACTGATAGAAATTTTCATTGTCGTAATAATGAACACTGGGAGAAACTTGTGTAAATTGTTCGTGACGACTGGCTCGTAAACGGCGATGGTACGATAATAATCAAGGATGGCCATGTAAACAAGTTACCATAAATCATAAGTATACATCAATCTCAATATTACAGCAAAAAAGTACATTAAAACGTTGTATAGGTCTTAATTTTGTATTAAACAAATACCTTACAATATTGATTCCAAGGCCGAGGGTCTTCATCAAAATTAAATGAAAACCCCACTTGAAAAAGTCGATGTACAAAAGGACGTGAAAAAGTACCCATAATAGGAATAGATTAGTACATAGGCCAGGGAAATGTGTAGACAAATTTAAAGAAAATATACGTTGTGAGCCCATTGGCTCTCTAATAACATATAAGTTTCTTAAGTAGTATATAAGTATATAAGAATACACATATATATATGTTATGTTATATGTTATTAGAGAGCCAATGGGCTCATACCATATATTTTCTTTGAATTTGGCTACACGTTATGTACAAATCTATTAAACGTTGAACTAAAAAAAATAATCTTTAAGCACTTTTATTCAAAAAGGAAATTACGTCAGAAACGACGTACCAAAGGACGTACAAAAGAACGTACATAAGTACGTCATTTTGTATCCCAATTTGGGCCATCCTTTGGTATGTCCTTTGTACACCCTTTTTTACGTCCTTTTGTGCGTCCACTTTTTCAAGTGTGAATTCATACAAATCTACACGGAGAAAAAAATCGCACTGTTATAGTAGGCTGAGCTCTTAATATTACAGCACGGAACTTCATGTGCGAAATTGGTATGAATTTCTACCAATATTGGCATCAGGTTAGACATTTTTAGCATTAAATGTCCTATACCCCAGATAGCAAAATGCGCGCACGATGCGCGCACAGTGGGGGCACGCGTGCGGATTATCCGCACGTCGTGTCGTCACCTGAGCAGACATATGTGTCCTCATATGCGACGCATATCGCTCGCACGTCGTGAAGGTCGCACGCGTGACGGTAACATGCGGGCCTCACTCGCATTCTCGCAGGGTTGTAAAATATATTGTTTTAAATGTCATTGATGAATAAAACACGTAAATGCTCACAAAAAAATTTTATTTAAATATTTCAAGTTGAAATATATTTATAATATTTTGTAACATTGAACACATCAATATTTGGTTTCAATTAGCGTATTTTAGGTACTTCACAAGAAATATAATGAAGACCCTGGCGAAAGTTTCGAATACGAATTCCTTCCGGGGATATCCGAACTATTCCGAATCATTCCAGAATCTGTATCCAAGCCAATGCGAATCTTTCCAAGCCAATCCAACAAACATTTTCAATCTCATTTGCTGAAAATCGTTCAAAAATCAATCCGAATGAGTCTGATTCAATCCGAGACTTTAATCCGAATGAACCCAAACGAATCCGAATCAAAGTTTGAATCCGAACGAATCAGAATGAATCCGGGCTCGGATTAATATCTGAACTAAATATTCAATCCGAATCAATTCGAATGAATCTGTGTTCGGATTCGTTCGGGTTGACTCGGTTTGAATACTCGGTTTAAATTATTAATCCGATTCCGGATTCATTCTGATTCGTTCGGGTTCATTCGGAATGAATCGGATTCATTCGGATTTATTTTTGAACGATTTTCAACAAATGAGATTGAATGCGTTTTTTGGATTGGTTCGGAAAGATTCGCATTGGGTCGGATACAGATAGCGGAATAATTCGGAATAGTTCGGATTACCTCGGAATGAATTCCTATCCGAAACTTTCGCCTGGGGAGTATTATAAAACATATTGAAACATATTCTCGAGAACTCTCGAGAATATGGGAAGGTGTTGAAGAAGTTAATTAATTACCAATTTTTAGACAATGTTGTTATTGTTGGTTAATCAATATTTTGAACGTCAAATGTATACATCAAAATTCGACCATTTTCAGAGACGAAAATGATATATAATAAGAAACTGTTGAAAATTTCAACCTATAGTACATTGTTGATGAAAATAATATTTTGTATGATTTAAAATGTTTCCTGTTAAAGTATAGAAGGACATGTGCTCTATTAAACTCAAAATTTTATTCTCTATCATACTATTTATTCGCTATGTTCATACGTTCCTTAGAAATAAGATATCAAGTTTACATTCTGGGAAATTAAATAAACGGTACTAAGCAACTTCCGTAAACATGTAAATGTTTATAATTACAAAAAGAAATGTCGAACAAATGTTGGAAACATTTTTGTTTGTAATTATAAAAATTTATATGTTAACACACATTCTTCAGTGCCTTTTGTTTACGCTGCCATACTTTCAATATGTTATAGAGATTTTATCTTTTCGCTTTTCTGAATTATTGACAACATATTTTTTAATTTAAGTACCCTGCCATATTTGTCATGTATATATATATATATATCAATATCCTGTTAATATAAGATATAAATATAATAATACGTATATATAGTGAGTTACATTTTATTTATATTACAATATATATTATATTTGTTATATTTTTATTTTCATTCAAGACCGAAAATGCATATTGCAAAATGTATGTACTCAACTATAAATGCACCGGAGAAAAAAAAGATCAATTTTGTAGGAATATTACACAGACATTCCAAAAAGAAAATAAATCATCGCAAGAAAATAAAAGAATAATTTAAAACAGTGTGACTTCACTACGTGTATACACGCGTGAGGTTAGGTTTACATTATACATTAAATGTATCGTACTTACCAAAGAGACTACGTTGCTACGGCTTGAAAATAATTGCCGGCAATGAAATGAATTAAAAATTATATATTTTTCCCATATACATATGAAACTAATGCAAGAATAACTATCACAAACAGTGGAACTATAAAATGCTATAAAAGCCAAACTGCACACCGAAAAGTGGTATAACTAACAACATCCCATCATCGTCGGCATAGATCGGAGCGCGTCGCAGGTTATCGTTCTATAACTCTGCTATAAGCTATAACTGAGTAGAGTATAAATACGCGCGTTTTTTAAACTTCATTGTAGAAGAAGGATTATTTATAATGATAAAAACTTGTAATATAAAAGTATATAATATATACAAAAGTGTATAATATACTTTACATTAAAGTAAAAAATTGTTGTTTGAAACATTCCCCTTCTTTCATTTCATAAACTTCAGGAAAATTATATTGTTTAAGGTTTAAATTAAATTTTTTTACAGTGTGATTTTAAAAAAATCGTCTTTTTCCTAACAAATAGCCTAGCACCATGTGCAATCTAACCTTTACAAAAAATATATTGAATTCCAATGTTAGAATTTATTTATTACATTTAAACATTGGAATTAAATTTTTCTTCATTATTTATTATTATATTTTATTTTTAAACACATTACAATTTCAACTTAAGGAGAAATTTCAAAAGTTACACGGCAATCCGCAGTCTACCCTGGCGAAAGTATCGGATAGGAATTCCTTCCGAACCAATCCGAAATCATCCGAATCATTCCGGAATCTGTATCCGAACCAATCCGAGTTAATTCGAACTAATCCGAAATTTTTTTTTACATTTCGTTCGATCCAAATTGGTCAAAAATTAATCCGACTCAATCCGAATGAATCCGAAACAAATTTTCAATAAGAATGAATCCGAACTCGGATTGACCAAAGACGATTTTCAAGCCGAATGAATCCGATTCAATCCGAACTAGGATTCATTCAGATTGAAAATCGTTTTTGGTCAATCTGAGTTCGGATTCATTTGGATTGAAAATTTGTTTAGGATTCATCTGGATTGGAAGTTCGGATTTAACCGGATTGAGTCGGATTGATTTTTGACCGATTTGGATGGAACGAAATGTAAAAAAAATTCGGATTGGTTCGAATTAACTCGGATTGGTTTGGATACAGATTCCGGAATGATTCGGATGATTTCGGATTGCTTCGGAAGGAATTCCTATCCGATACTTTCGCCAGGGTATCGATCAGTAAAGTGAAAATATATTTTTGAAATGTAATTTAGGTTTTACAAGTTTTTGAATATTTTTCTTGCATAGGAAGTTATTAAATGTCACTATTTTTATAGAATTAATAATATTCACTTATTATTACTGTATAAAATGCAACTATTATATGTACGTGCGACGCATATGTCCCGCACCATGTAAGCCCGCGTGCCTCTCACAATGTGAGACGCATATGCCTCGCACGTATGTGCCCTCATACAAAATGCAACGCATATGCCTCGCACCATGCACGCACTGCGTGCCTCGCACGCCGTGCGGGTAATGTGCCTCGCACGATTGTTATCTGGGACTATAAAAGAATCAAGCGCATGCCGTTATTACTTGAGTCACATGCCCTTAGAGCAGTTGTGCCTTGCGGAAATAGCTCCAACTTTGCCTTGCTACGGTTGTAAGAAAACCCATCCTATTAGAGTATGAGTACTCTTACAATAGAGATACTATGCCACGCCTACCGGTGCTTGCGCGTGGCCTAATATCTCTTTTGTAAGAGTACTCATACTCTAATAGGGTGAGTTCTTTACAAATATAGCAAGGTGAAGTTGGAGCTTTTTTCGCAAGGGATAACGGCTTTAAAAGCATGAAGCTTTGTACTTTTTTAGGATAAAGGGATTCCTGCTTAAAATGAATGAATTTTGTACCAGGATAGCAAGAATGAAACCTGCCACAAAAGCATGACTAGTGTTCTTACTATTATAGGCATATTTTTTTCTCCGTGTAGGAGTAGAAATATATATTTGTATTCCTGGATTTTTATGGAATACCCATACGGGAATATTATTTCGCGTAAAAGATCCTTCGCGAGAAGCTTAAATAACAAAAGATGAATATTAGATATAGATAAACGTTTATTTTTCAGCCTGCTGGCCTTAAAAGATTGACTTGCTTACACTTCCATTTTTTACAGAATTTTCTTAAAACTAACCCTTAAAAACTAGCATCCATCGATACCTTATCTCTTAAGACCGCTTGCTCTTATCGCCTCGCCTCGCACGCTTTATCGCTTTGCCTCGCTTTGCCAAACTCTGCCTCTGCGGCTAATACCTAATACTTATCTACTATTTCCATTATTTACCGATTCTTATATCTACTTCCTCTCCTATTTACAATCTTTCCTTCTCCATTCCTCTTCCTCCTTCCTTCTCTTCTTCTCCATCTTACCCAATACCCGCTTCACCCATGCTACTACCCTTTTGTCCCCCCTTTCATGCATCAGTACTACCATGCTTATCCCACTCCTTTCCACCTCCACGCACTCCAAGCAGTGCTCTACTCTTGCATCCCCTTTCCCACACAGTTCACACATCCTCTTCTCCCTAGAGAGCCAGAAACTATTAAAATCCTTCATGCACCCACATCTGATCCTCGCTATAAGCTCCTGACTTCCTTTCTCACACAAATATTGCGCTATCGCCCTTGACACAATCCACACATAGTTCCTGTTAAACCTTGACTCTCTTATTATCTCTTTCCCTGCTGCCTTCTCTCTCCATGCCGTTTTTCTTAACCATCTCATATACCTTCCTTCCTTCCTTCCTCCTTCCTCCTGTATCCTTTTCACTCCATCCATCTGCAGTCCATTCGTTCTAAAATACCTTTTCCTTTCAACCTCCATCTTCCCATCCCCTCTCCTGTACTCCTTCTCCCACCAACACTCCCTGACCAGCTTACTTCCCCCCTCTTCCAAAAATTTCTCCTCATATTTACACGCCCGACTCCCCGTTAGAATTCCTAAACTCGTTCTCCCCGTCTCCCTCCTGGCAATATAATTAGACGTGTTCCTTGCCAACCCCAGTGTCCACTCTACTTACCTCTCCTGTGTCCTATTTACCTCTTCACTTTCCTTCCACCACCACACCTCTACTCCATACAGTAGCACACTCATCACTAGTGAGTCAAGCAATTTCATTCTCCTTCCAAAATCATCTACAAATAACTTCTTTCTAAACCCCCACACCTGCCTCATCACCACATTTGCCCTCTTCACTCTCTCTTTTATGTGACCATCCACTCCCCCATTCCTCCGAAACAAGAAGCCCAGGTACACAAACTCTTTCACCTCCTGCACTGCCTTTCCCTTTCACATCCACTCCCCTCCCTTATTCCTTCCACCTCCTTTTCTGAACATCGTAACCCTGGACTTTTCCGCATTCAGCTCTAACCTGTTCTTATCGAGGTATCTTCTCAACCTCTTCATCATCTCCTTTACCGCCTCCTCGCTTCTTTCCAGCAACACTATGTCATCTGCATACGCTGGTGACCAAATTCTAACCCCTCCTACCCTAACTCCTCCTAACACTCCGGCCTCCAGCTTACTTTCCATATCCGCGATTAAAATCGCAAAAAGCGTTGGGCTAAGCGGACACCCTTGCCTTAACCCTCTATCCATCCAGAATCCCTCCGAAATCCCCTCCCCTCCTCTTACCTTATCTTTGGTCTCTTCATATATCTCCCTTACCCTCTCGATCAGGCCGCTCTCCACTCCCCTCTCCTCCATCGCGTCCCACAATCTCTCCTTATCCACCGAAGGAAGCGAGCCTTTGAGATTCACAAAAAACGCGTACCCTCTCGACCCCTTCTTCGCGAATTCTCTAACCACCACGTGCTGCAGAACCTAGATATTGTCTATAGTACTCCTACCCGCCCTAAAGCCTGCATGCGTCTCCGGCAATATTCCTTTCCCCTCAACATCCTTCCGCAGCCTCTCCGCCACCAACATCGCGTATAATTTATACGCCTTATTCATTAGCGTAATCCCTCTATAATTTTCCTGCCTATCCCTATCTCCTTTTTTTATACAGTGGCACTATTAACCCTTCTCTCCACCCTCCTGGGAATCCCTCCCCCTCCATACTTTCTTCACGACCTCCTTCAGTCTCTCCCTAACATCTTGTGTACTAGACAGTCACGCTTCCTAGTAGGCACAAAATTTGGCGACGTCTTTACGACATCGTTACAACATCTTTACGACAACTTTACGACATCCTATGCCCATGTCGTTAAGATGTCTTTACGACATCGTAAAGACGTCGCACGATCTGACGATGTCTTTTCGACATCCTAAAGACATCTTAACGACATGGACATAGGATGTCTTAAAGTCGTCGCAAAGATATCGTAACGATGTCGTAAAGACGTCGTCAAATTTTGTGCCCACTGGGTTCGTTCTCTACCACGTCCAGCCCTGCTGCTTTTGACTTTCTTAACTTCTTTATCTGTTTCTCTATCTCCTCGACATTCAACTCCTCCATCTCTGCCTCCCTCGTTCTTCTACTCCAACCATCTTTCCTCCTTGAATCTGAGCCCTGAAATGATACTTCAAAAATCTCCCTCCACTACTCACTTCCCATCTTTTCGCTTATCCCATAGGTTTAGGAAACAAAAAATTAATATTCTTAACCCTTTATTGAATTTTTGCACTCGTGAAGGAATTACAAGAAAATTGCATGAAAATATATCGTTTCTCATCAACATACTGAATTTCATTTTAATTTAGTATCTCAAATTAAGTTTTTAATTATGCAGTAAAATCACAGAAGTAAATTATTCATTCGTAAATATTTGATTAATACTTTGCACATTAGTGCAAAATTATATTTGATTGTATAGGAGGAAAATCTGTTGTATAAATTCTGGGGGTGACCCTGGGAAGATCTTCGCTAGGAGATCTTCTTCTTTTCCTTCTCAAATGTTGATAACAACGACCACAGGCTCCAACAAGACAGGTGTAAACGAATTCAACTATGCTCAATATCGATCCACCCAAAAATAGCCCAAAAATTCCACCAAAGGCCACTGAAAGAAAAGAGAGGGATTTTAATGAAACTAGAATGAGTCTGTAAAGAATATTTAAAAATGCTGCTAAAGAAGATTGTTGATCTTGTTAAAGAGGAATAATATTTTACCAGGGTTTCTAGCGTTTCTTTAAAAAAATTCCAGGACTTTTTCAGGTTTTTCAGGACAAAAGAAATACATTTTACGGTCAAAAAGCCTTTTTTTGGTGAGTGTTCATTTTATCACGGTGAATAATCGCGACGCTACAATCGACAATATTTCGAAGTTTCTCCTTTCTTCAACTTTAACAACAATTTAATGACATTTTTGAAATACCGTAATTTTTGCTGTTGATATAATTAAAAGGAGTTCAATTCCGTTGAATTTTTAAAGAAATTGTTGAATTTTTAAAGGAATTGTTGAATTTTTAATCTACGAAGAAGAATTTTCAACCAAATGATTGAACTTTAAGCAAAAGCGACTATACTTTACCAAAAACAGTTGCATTTTCAACGAAATAATTGAATTTTTTAGAAGACAGTTTAATTTTTAACACAAATAGATGAATTTTGAATCCAAAAGGACGAATTTTCTGTCCAAATAAATGAATCTTCAAAAAAAGTTGAATTTGCAACCAAAAAGCAATAATTTTCAACAAAATACTTCAATTTTCCACAAAATAGTTGAATTTTTAACCAAATAATGGAGTTTTCTACTCATAAAAAAGAGTTTTCTACCAAATAGTGGAATTTTGAAAGAAAAAATATCAAACTTCAACTAAAAACAGTTGAATATTTAACACGGAAAGTTGAATTTTCAACAAGATGAATTCTCAACAAAAAATTAAAAAGTTGATATTTTGAAGAAGAAAAAATTCAACAAAATACTTAAATTTTCAACCAAATATTTGAATTTTCAACCAGCGATGAATTTTTAACTAAAATGCTGAATCTGTAACCAAGAAAATGAATTTTTAACAAAGTAGGTAAACTTTCAACTAAACAGACTAATTTTCAACCCAGAAGACGAATTTCCTATACAAAATTTAAATTTTCAACCCGCTAATAATAATTTTCCACCAAAAAGGCGAATTTTCAAACAAAAATTTTAGTTTTCAACCGAAGAAATGAATTTGAATTAAACTGATGAATCTTAACAAAAATATGAATTTCCAACAAATAAAAATTTTTCAGTCAAGAAAGAAAAAAAATTGCATCCAAATTGTTGAAGTTTAAAGCCAAAAGGCAATTTTTTTGTAAAACAGTTGCATTTTCAAATGAATATATGAATTTTCAACAAAAAAGTTAATTTTCAGCCAAAAAGTTGCAGTTTTAACCAAAAAAACTGACAATTTCAACCAAAAAGATTAGTTTTCTACCAACAAAGACAAGTTTTTAACTAGAAATATGAATTTTTAACAAAAAATAGAAAAGTTACATGTTCAGGTAAAGAATTAATTTTAAATTTAAAAAAAACGAATTTTCAACAAAATAGTTAAATTTTCAACCAATGATATGAACCTTTAAATAAAAAAATAAATTTTTAAGTAAGTGATTCAACTTTTATTCAAATAGTTGAATTTACAATTTAAAAAATTAATTTTCGGCCAACAATGTAATAGTTGCATTTTGAATAAAAAAGATCAAATTTCTAGCAAAAGAGATACATTTTCAATACAAATAGACGAATTTTCAAGAAAAGAAGTGCATTTTCTACCAAGAAAGAAGTATGAATTTTTAATAATATTGTTGAATTTGCAACAAAATAATAAAATTCTTAACTAAAAGTATAATCGTCAGGATAAAGCAACTGAAAAAAAAGAAATAAAAATACAAGGCAAATAAATTACCTAAAAAGAATACTATAGCAGGGTAGCCCCAAACTTCATTTTTAAAATTCCCGAACCTTACTCTGACTAATTTTTTATTTTCCCTGACTATTAATTGGCAGTTATTCAAAGGGCGTGCCTCTTCTAAAAATGTCCTTACTTTTGCCAGATTTTTTTCAAAATCCCTGACTTTCCCCGACCAATTAAATTCCCTGACTTTTCCCAGATTTCCAAGTTTTCCCTGATCTGGAGCCACACTGTCTAAATAGTGTGACATAACTCAGTCAAATTTCAACCAATTAAAAGTAATAATAGCTCATTACACGCGGAATCAAACTTATTTCAATATATTGACAGCAAACAATTATCAGGTTTGGATAATTTTAATGAAATTGTTGTTAAGTTGAAAAAAAATCGGGAATAAATTAGAAATAAATTAGAAACGTTGAAACATTTTCTATTGTAGCTTCGTGATTTTCACCGTGATCAAATGAACAATCTGTTGTTAAAAAGGTGTAGTTTTCTACTTTTAAACAAAACTAAAAATTATAAATTAAATGAAAACTACCAAAAAGGGTTCAGCAGTATTTTTTCGTTCAGCAGAGAGCAAATTTAAAAACATATTTTTTCTTTACGGGAATTAAAATTCCAGGATCAGGAGCAAAGTCAACGACTTTTCCAGGGTTTGCCAGGTTAAAAAGAATTGAAGGACTTTTCCAGGTTTTCAAGGATTTCCATAACGCTGGACACCCTGATCTTACCATTAATCGGCAAGTAACATTACTCTTCTTTACCACCCTATTGAAAAACCGGCGTCGGATCCGACGTCGTATCCTAATAGGATCGGGCCTCGGAACCGTAATCGAAACCGTAGTGAAAACCTGCACCGGTCCCAGTGTCAGAAACGATGCCGGAATCGTTGTCAGAATTTGGGACCGGATCCGACACCGGATCCTAATAGGATTTTTTTTTTTTGTAGTGTTTAATCAATCTTTCGCAAATTGTCATAATTGTGGCATATTAAAACACTTGCCGAATGAAAAAATGGTAAGTACAATAATTCCTTATGAAGTAATAATTTGAGTTAGTGCGTTATATTAAAAACGGGTGTACTTCCGAATGTTGGTCAAACCCCTGCCATTTTCTAACGTCTCGTATGGGCGGGAAGCCACCCCTGTGACTGGTCAGAGAAATAATGTTGGTAAAACCCTTACCTCTTTCCTACGTCTCGTGGGGGGAGGAAAGGCACCCCTGTGATTGGTCACAGAAAAAATGTTGGTCAAACCCCTACCACTTTCCAACATCTCGTGGAGGGAGGAAAGGCACCCCAGTGACTGGTCACAGAAATAATTTTCGTCAAACCAGTACCCCTTTTCAACGTCCCGTGGAGGGCGGAACGGCACCCCTGTGACTGCGGTCGCATAAATAATGTTGGTCCAACCCGTACCCCTTTCCAACGTCTCGTGAAGGGCGGAAAGGCATCCCTGTGACTGGTCACAGAAATAATGTTGGTAAAACCCCTTCCCCTTAACTTCTCGTGTGGGAGGGAAGCACCCCTTTGTCTGGTCACAGAAATAATATTAATTAAACCCCTACCCGTATCCATCGTCTCATGGGGGGAAGACACCCCTGTGACTGGTCACGGAAATAATGTTGGTCGAACCCCTACACCTTACCAACGTCTCGTGAGGAGACTGAATTTAATATAAGTAAAAAAAAATATATAAATGCAGTGATTGGTCACAGGAAGACTTACGTTTTTGGCAGGGGCTAGGCATGAAATTATCATCTTTATCATCAAATATCTCGAAAGCTTTTACTCAAACGAAAAAAATGGATGCAACATAAAATGTGTATTTTGACAAGGTCTACAACTTTTGTTGAAATTATTTTTAACATTTTTAATCGTTCTCTAGTTAAACGCGAAAACCCATGATTTGTATAGGCTTTTGTGGTTTTTACCATGAAATTCAAATTCACACCAATTTTCACTATTATTTTCGTAACCAGCATGTCAAAATACATGAATATACAGAGTATGAAAAAAATCGCAGATAAGCGCTATTCGGAACTTTATCCATATAGGGGGCCGTGTATAAATTACGTGAGACAGGGCACTTTGGTGTCCATGGATTATACTATTAAAACTACTGGTTTTATTATTGTGATATGAGTAATATGAGTGTCTTCAAAAATATTTTTGAGGTTAAGTCGATACACAAACAGCCGTCGTTTGACAACTAGAATACCTTTCTGGGTCCTGCTTGGAGGTGGGATTAAAGAAAAATATCTCACTACTCATCATCTAAGTTTTGAGTGTAAAACATTAAGAACTTTCTTCGCAAATGAAAAAAAGTCCAAGATAACCTTGCGTACCCTGGCGAACCGAACGAACGGAGCGGATACGGTACAGCATATCCTCACAGCATCCACATCGTATCCTCTCCGTATCATGCAAGAAAAACTCATTAAAAAAGGAAGACTTGTTGAAATTCGGATTCTACGTGAAATTTTGCGTTAAAAGGTCACGGAGTAATCGCAATAGTTTTTCTTGCAACATTAAAAACTTTAAAAAAATATAATACTTATCGATAACGTGGGCTGAAGGCGACTTCAAACGCATCGTCGACGGATAACGCCTATTAACTGTTACTGAACGTCAATGCGTTTGAAGTCGCCTTCATCGCACGTCATCGATAAGTATTATATTTTTTTAAAGTTTTTAATGTTGCAAGGAAAACTATTGCGATTACTCTGTGACCTTTTAACTCAAAATTTCACGTAGAATCCGAATTTCAACAAGTGAAATGTTAATCTTTCTTTTTTAATGAGTTTTTCTTGCATGATACGCAGAGGATACGATGTGGATACTGTAAGGATACGCTGTAGCGTATCCGTTCCATTCGTTCGGTCCGACAGGGTATTTTTCTTAATATCCATCGACGTAACTCGCAGTAACTTTTATATTTCTTAGCAAAAGCTACCGAATAAAAGATAAAAATGTACAACAGAGCGACAGAAAATGATTTGCCAAAGAATTTTTCAATCCATTTTACTTTAAAACTCTGGGAACACTTTTTGTGTATCCATCGACGTGACCTTACTTTTGGTTTTTCAGGTCTGGGTCAATTTTAAATTGGAAATAAGTAAACTGAAAAAAAGTAAGCTTTCAGTATGAATAATTTTAAATGCAGGCAGGATTAATTTCAAATCGGACAGGCAGTCCATGTCCAAGTCAAAGAATCATTTGGCAAACAAATATGATTGTTTTTTTCAAATGAAATAAGACGACACGTATCTTACCGATTTGCCAACAACATT
The DNA here is from genome assembly GCA_932195095.1 of Andricus curvator. Classification (NCBI taxonomy): domain Eukaryota; kingdom Metazoa; phylum Arthropoda; class Insecta; order Hymenoptera; family Cynipidae; genus Andricus; species Andricus curvator. The sequence goes on from CAKNYM010040683.1 coordinate 83,247, forward strand.
TTTTTGACAAAGTTATGAGCATTTGAATTAAAAATGTTTTAAACGCGAATCATTAAAAAATATTCAATACTTTTATTAAGAGTGTGATATTTGTTATCTAATATATATATTTATCTTTTTCTTTCTGATTCTAATATAAAAAAATTTACTCAAAAACCCCACCGTTTTTTTTCTCTTGAGTTTTTTTCAAGATTCTTCCTAATGTAAAGAGTATATTTTATGATATTCTGCGTTGTGCCCGCGCCTTGGAGAATAAACAGGATTTTTTTTTTTCGTCTGAAAAACAAAAATTCAAATTTCTTGCCAAAACGATTCTAGAAACGAAAAACGTCAAAGAAACAAAATTGGTTCTACAAAAAAGTTCTAGAAAAAGGTATCTTACCACTTTTTCCTTTATCGTGTTATTTTCGCAATACAATTTTATGATGTGATGCAAACCCAGAAACGTTTTACACATGAGATCCGATATAACAGCAGTTTCGGGGGTTGCCTTGCACTGGTCTTGCTAGTAAATCGGTACGCTCGAAACGTAAATAGTCAGGGCCGTCTGAACCGTTTCCATAATATTGCGCAATATACTCGACTGAGTACTAGTGCACTGCGTCCCTTCCGAGGCGTGAGTCGCAACCGACTTTCTCCCTGCCCCCTGAGAAACTGCGTGGGCCAGAAGTTCTAGGAATTCGTAAATCGGATGCTCTTCTATGGAAAATCTGGTGTATTTAATAGTTTTAATAACGTGTTGGGAAAAGAATAGAAAAAATGGTTAGTTGGTAAAAGTTGGTAAAAGTTAGAAAAAATTGAGGGTATCGATTATTTCTATAATGCCGACTTCAAGGGAAAAATTTTTTTTTATGACACTATAAAACTGTATTGATGAGGAAAAATAAATTCCAAAGGATTTTATACATATTTTCGCGAAAATCTAAAAAATGACACCATATAGAAGAAAGTTTCAAGAGACATTTTTCTATAACTTTTTTAGAGAAACAATTTTTTTCCTTTGACTTTTTTCGTATCTTATGTCGTTTTGGCAAAAAATGTGGATTTTTGTTTTTTAGGCAAAAAAATTGTTTCTTCTTTCCAAGGTGCGAACACAGGGCAGATTATCATGGAATATAATTTTTACATTAGGACGAATCTTAAAAAACTCAAGAGAAAAAAATCTGGGGGTTTTGAGTAAATTTACTTTGAATATTTTCAGGGAAACCACCGTCATTTCGTTCATTTTAAACTTTTTGGAAATTTCCCAGTGGATTTCGAAAGAAGTCGAGAAATTATATTAGAATCAGAATAAAAAAGGTATATATATATATATATATATATATATATATATATATATATATATATATTAGATAAAAAAAGATCACACCCTTAACAAAAGTTATGACCATTTTCTAATAATTCGCGTTTAAAATTGTTAAATTTCAAATACTCATAACTTTGTCAAAAAATTTTGTCAGTAAATCGATAAGATTTGTGTCGTCATATTCCCTTTGGAAAACAGCATAAAGTTTTTTTTTCAGAAACTTTTTTCGAAATGTAGATCAGCCCTTGTAGAAGGAGCTAACTTTTGATTTCCTCAGATCGTCAGGACTTAACCCAGTGGGCACAAAATTTGGCGACGTCTTTACGACATCGTTACGACATCTTTACGACAACTTTACGACATCCTATGTCCATGTCGTTGAGATGTCTTTACGATATCGTAAAGAAGTCGTACGATCTGACGATGTCTTTTCGACATCGAAGAGACATCTTAACGACATGGACATAGGATGTCTTAAAGTCGTTGTAAAGATCTCGTAACGATGTCGTAAAGACGTCGTCAAATTTTGTGCCCACTGGGAACTCAGGTACGGAGGGTTTTATTTTCGTGTGCCAGGACGGTGACATTTCCACCTTAGTATACTGTAGCCGCATTGTACTTCAAAAAGTTCCCAGCGATAGGTTCCGAGCGTGTGCATGCCACGCTGAGAACCTAGAACACATACTATTCAGGTGTCCCACTGACGTGGGAACGACGTATCTCTTCAGACACACCGAAAAAATGTATCCGTAAAAAAGTCACAAACTAGTAGCTAGGTCTCGGATATGAGAAAAAGTCATCGGATATTTATGTATTTTCGTAAATAACCTGCGAACTTTGAGAAAGATTGACGAACTCGATGTGAAAATTCTAAAACGGTTCATCACTTTTTTTTACGTGAATAATTACAAAAATATTACGAGTGATTGGGAAAAGATTCTCAGAGCAATCACGAGCTTGCCCGACAAATCTGGGAACTCGAAACTAAGTCTCCCTGTACGTGGCCCACGCACACACGCGCGGTGCGTGTGTGCGCTCGTATGTGTGCCTCGAGCTCGTCGGATGAGTGGCTAGAAGTTTTATAATACCTATTTTGTTTGGCCTCGATGGCTGCGCGTGTTTCCGCACTCCTGGTTTATGTTTAGAAACTGGTGAGTCAGCAGTCTTTGAGGTTCGAATCTTCTGAGTTGCGAATTTAGAAATTAATATAAAATTAAATCGCACAAATAAAATTTTTCCTCTTTTTATTTCAGTCTGAAATTTTCAGGAACTGTTCGTAGGAAACTCGAACTGTTCGTAAGAAACTTCGAAATTTATCCATATATTTCTCATAGAAATAAGGATTTAATGTTTCATTTTTTTATCTCGTATCCGAGACCTAGCTACAAGTTCGTGACTTCTTCACGGATAAATTTTTTCCGTGCAAAACGCGGCCCTGAAAGTAATTTACTACCATCTTTGTCGCTCTTACGGTGTTGGCCGCAAGCCTACCCTGCTGAAAGCTCCGAGGGAGATAGAGTCAATTTTCCAAAACGAGAAGTGCCACATTTGGTTGTTACACCTGTTTTTTTTTAA
>CAKNYM010040685.1:0-19280 GCA_932195095.1 Andricus curvator
ATGAGCGTATCTGCAGTGGAGCCAACTTTACACTGAAAGCGAAAAACCATTATGACATGCCACACTCATATTTTACCCATTTTTTAAAAACTAAAAGTGGCTGCTTATATAAAAAATACTGCCTTTTTAGATTTTTCAAAAAGAAAGACGTATTTTTATAATTTTCAGTGAGGATTTGCAGTTACGCTAACCTAAAATTTCAACTACTTGGACTGGAAATACCGTATATGCTACAAAAACTTTTAAACAATAGTAAATCACTCAATATCATCATAAAAAGCAAATAAAATATCCAATTTTTTATATATGTAGATAAATCTGTTAAATTATATATAAGAATATCCAAATTTGCATTTATCGAACTGTAGAGAAATTCTAATATTATATCACACATTGTAACACTAATCGTTTGTACGAATTTTTTTCAAACAAAATTCCTTTATTATTTAATTAGTAAACTTATTATTATTGGCATAGTTTATGATTTTGTTACATAAATAATTGACATTTTATAACTTTATTACGTAAATTAATGTTAGTTAATGGGACTAGAAAACGGAACACTATTTTCTGGTGAAGTTTGTACTTTTCAATTGACATAAGGCAATCACATTTTTTGTTACATTTGGTAATTTCATGATTATAATACCACTTAAAACGATACTTAAGCTATTGAATCACATTTTTTTAACTCCTTATAGTTATTCAAATGTAACACTTAAACGGGGATTTAAATCTTGATCACATTTTTTAAAAGCCTTATTCACTTATCATAGAAATTAATATTTAAGAAAATATTTAAGATAAGTCGAAACGAAAGAAGTTAAAACGAAATTTTAAAGAATCCACTTAGAACGAATACATAACGTCCACTAATCGTAATCTTGTAATTTAAAACATAAATATTTGAAATTTATAGCGATGTTGTAATCTTACATTTGTCGCTTCCTAACCAATTCACTGAAAACAAATTCAAACAAAGCTTAAAACGATACTTAAGCTATTAAATCACATTTTTTAAACTCCTTATAGTTATTGAAATGTAACACTTAAACGGAGACTTAAATCTTGATCACATTTTTTTAAAAGCCTTATTCATTTATCATAGAAATTAATATTTAAGAAAATATTTGAGATAAGTCGAAATGAAAGAAAGTAAAACGAAATTTTAAAGAATCCACTTAGAACTAATACATAACGTCCACTAATCGTAATCTTGTAATTTAAAACATAAATATTTGAAATTTATAGCGATGTTGTAATCTTACATTTGTCGCTTCCTAATTAATTCACTGAAAACAAATTCAAATAAAGTTTTCAAGATTCCGATATGCTTCGGAATGCTCAACAATAAATATAATTTAATTAACAATAAACATATAATGTAGTAAAAATCTTTAAATGAAGACGGTTAAAATTAGTACTGAGGTAAACTTTGGTGCTCAGTCTTGTCCAATATTAGGAATGGTTTCATTTTTCTCTCTTTCAACTCCTAAATCAACGATATCAGATGATGTTGATGTAGGTAGTTCCATCCAACATTCGATTCTGTTTTGAGGCATAAGAGGAGCCAGATTGGAAATAATTTCTTCCTTCTTCTTTTTATCGAAACCTCGCGGTCCTTTGATGCATGCCGGTTTTGGGATGTTAGGAGCTGCCATCGGGTTTGCCTGCATAAAATTCAATGTGTGGAACTCGGAAGTAAAGGACGTTGCATACTTTAAACTCATGTTTCCTCTTTCTGCCTGAATCATGACAATATCTCGAAGATATATCCGAGGTTGCAGTTTCTTTAACTTGTACTTTGATGACAGGTCACGCCACTCGAAAAAGTCTGTTGAATTAATTTCCACTACTCGAGTCTTTAGCGAGTTTGCGGACTGCACAGCTTCTTTGAAATCTGAAAAATCGTATGTCTTTCCCTGGTGCTTCAGACTTAACTCGACCTTATGATGGAACACATCTGCTGACATAAACGTATGGCCTGGTTCGAAGTATTTTAATGTTATAGTTTGAGTGTCAATTTCCTTGCAGCTTATTGCATAAATCAGAAATGAGAAAAAGGTCCAGTTTTTATTTTGTGCGGCGCAATTATCTAGCCAAAAAGTTACATGTTGAGCGTCTCGATTATGTAAAAGAAAAGCGTAAAATGTACTCGTAATGTCTTCCATCTTTCGCCCAGAAATTGCTTCATGCCACAGCACAGCATGGGACTTAAGATTTTTCTGATTGCGTCCTAAAGGCACGAAGCTTTCATTAAAAGCAATAAGTCTTTTAGTGAAAATTACTTGCTTGAATGATTCCATTCGTGGAAGCATAATAACTTTCTGTAAATCCACAGATACGCACAAATTCTGCGAATTCCAATCATGGGATTGACTGTCTGCTCTATAATTCGCCCGTGTCTCAGTTGCAAGCGAAATGTGTCTCCTCCACTGTATGCATTTTTCGCCATTTTCATGTAAAAATTTTTCCAATAGTTTTTCTCGTTCGCTGTCATCTATCCTATACTCGGAACCTTCCACGATAGAAGTTTCAGCAGGTACATCATCTATCACCTTGTTGTCACCGGTAATGTTTCGCACGTAAAGAACATTCTCTTCAGTCTCATTTTCTGGTAAGTTCTCTGTATTGTGAATGAACTTGTGTAATTCAAACGATTCACATTGCTCACACGCCTCATGTCCGAGTTTAGTAAACGATATTTGCATATCCTTTCTAACAACCTTACGAAAGGATTCGTACGTACATTTGACAGTTGGAAATTTTGCCATAAATTCTTTGTACAGTGATTAGATTGTAATGTCAGAAGGCAGATATCTGAAACAGAAGAAACGATTTCGTAAGAAATGATGCGACATAAATTATTTCAAATACATACATATTTTTTTTTAATGTTCATATTTATTAGTTTCATTTAAAATTGATATTAAATTTTTTTATTTACCTTCTATTTGGAGCATGTTCTCGTCTGTAGTGTGAAATAGTAGGATTGAAAGACTCTACGAAGGAAACAATGTTTTCTTTCATTATTTTGTCACACCGCGTTTTCCTTTTGTCAAATTTATTACGAATGTATTTGTCATGAACAGCCTTTTGAATAAACGTATCGTTGTTTTTTTTCAGTCCTATAGTAGTTAAAAAAAAAGTTTTGCATACAGCGACGTATTTTCCAGTTCCTGGTTGTTGAAAAGTGTACTTTAATGTGTTAACTCGACGTGAATTCGGCCCTGCTGTGCATCTCTTGACTTCTGTCTGTTCAATTCTTTCTCGAATAAATATTCGTCTAGATTTTTTGTTCATGGTCCAATAATTCATGTTTATATATCTTCTGTTGTGTTCATTAAACAGAGTGATACATTTTTTTTTGCAATTTAAGTTGCATCATGGTAATACCGGATGTTTCTCTAGATTTCTTTCTATTTTCAAAATCTTGGCTTCTTCGCTGGTCAGTTTTATCTTTTGTCTTTGTGTATATTTTCGTTTTCTTTTACGAACTTTCTTGCCTTCGCAGAAGGACTGTGATTTATCGATCTCTGATGAAGAAGAATGATTTGTGATTTCGATGACACCTTCAGGGCGTTTACGATATTAGTGCTCAGAGCGCGCTCTGAGTTCAAAGGGGAGCTCAACCTCTTTATAGGATATAATCTGACGGCCATGCAGTCTCATGAATTTCATTGGTTGAGCTCCCCTTCGAGCTCAGAGCGCGCTCTGAGCACTAATATCGTAAACGCCCTCAGACAGCAAATCGCTCGGAAAATCGTCATTTAATTTATCTTCTTGCCTGTAAAATACATATTGGCAATTAATTCATAAATATTCTTATAATATAACGAAGAAAATATTTAAAGTGATAAGCTAGTACAAGACATTATGTAAACAAAAATAACTGTAAAATCACATTTCTGAACGATAATAAAAATAGTAAAAAGTAATTATCGCATTTCTTAGAAAAAATACCCAGTGGGCAAAAAAATTAAGGATGTCCTAGAGGCGTCTTCGGGACATCCCTAAGACGTCTTTTGGAACATGTCTTTAGGACATCCTAGGGATGCCTTCAAGACGTCCAATGTCAGTACGAAAGATGTCCAGAGAACGTCCTATGTATTTAAGACGTCTTTAGGACATCTTTAGGACATTGGACGTCTTAGAGACGTTCATTGGACTGACATTGGACGTCCCAAGGACGTTCTTGGGATGTTCATGGTTTTGTGCCCACTGGGTACACACGCACATAAATAGCTTAATAACTTACGCGAAGCAGACTGAGTTAAAATGCTGGTTGATTTCACTCATTTCTCTGCTTAATAATCGGGAATGTCTTTTCTTTGTTAGGCAGTGACATTGCAAAAATCCTATTAAAAAAAACATAATTGTTAATAAAATTTTCCCTTCATAACCTTCAAAACAAAGACCGGTTGCCGTCAAACAATTTTTTGAAGTTTTTACCCACACACATCTAAATATGTTTGAAATATAAATTTTCATAAACTGTAATTGACATTACACAACTTTTTACTGAATATTAACACTATATACTTACTGAAAATAGACGAAACAAACGCGAGACCACAAACCATACCGGTACCGTATTTACACAACACATTTGATGTGTTTAAGCAATTTGACCAGTCACTCAATTGCCAGTGGAGCGCATTGGGGCTCAAACAACCACAGCCAAACTTCACTCGCAAAGGAAAGAGCTTATTCTAAGGCATAAAAAACCTCCACTTGAAGAGCGGAGAAAAAAGCCGAGAATCAAATAGCGATCACAAAAGTAAGTCAGAAGTCACAGACCTTACCCAGTGGGCAAAAAAATTAAGGATGTCCTAGAGACGTCTTCGGGACATCCCTAAGACGTCTTTTGGAACATGTCTTTTGGACATCCTAGGGATGCTCTTAAGACGTCTAATGTCAGTACGAAAGATGTCCTGAGAACGTCCTATGTCTTTAGGACGTCTTTAGGACAGCTTTAGGACATTGGACGTCTTAGAGACGTTAATTGGACTGACATTGGACGTCCTAGGAACGTCCCAAGGACGTTCTTGGGATGTTCATGGTTTTGTGCCCACTGGGTATGAGAGCACGCACAAAAATCGCGATGACAACCAGTCCACCACACCCCAATCCACACAATGGCAAACAGGCAGAGTCCAATCCACACACCGGCAAACAGACACAATCCAATCCACAAAATGGCAAACACACACAATCCAACACAAGGCTCGCTCACACTCACAAAATGGAACCTCTCACCACGAAAACCCAACTTGAACTCAACTCTGAAGAAAAGTAATAATTATAAAGTGAAAACAAATTCCTTACTCAATTACACATAAAGTCGTGGGAAAAGGTTCCATTCTACCTGCTCGGGGGTGACCTTCGAGCTACGCGCAGAGCTGACAGTTTTATTCCAGGTGCATCCCCTTTTCCGAGAATGCATAAAGTAAAGAGAGAATTAAACTAAGTCTAACTCCCACAATTTCAGATGACGGTAAAAAGCAGCCAAACATGATGTAAAAGCGTAACTGATCGGCGCGCATGCGCAGCATGACGCGGACTCCCATCTTTCACTTACGCTTCTTTCCATTTGCATAGTCTATTCTTCTCGCAGATACGGTAAACTATTTTTCAAAAATTAAGTACCTTGCGCTATCAATTTTTATTTTTCTCATACATATTTAAGTAAAGGGAAGTATCATAAACATACTGACGACTTTATCTCAATTTTGACAGAAAAAATTGCAGATACGCTCATTTTCATTTGCACGGCAGATCAGTGGACGGGGATATCTCTGTCTCTTTTCAACCAATAGCATTTTTTTAGTTCTTGTAACTTATTACAGGTTCGCCAGTGAGGTGCCGTATCTAGGTTTATAATATTTGTGTCAAAGGTATTCTAAACCTAGATGCGGCACCTCACTAGCGAACCTATAATAAGTTCCAGAAACTCAAAAATGCCATTAGTTAAAAAAGGACGGAGATATCTCTGTCCCTTTTCAACCAATAGCATTTTTTTAGTTCTTGGAACTTATTATAGGTTCGCTAGTGAGGTGCCGCATCTAGCTCTATAATATCTTTGTATAATATCTTTTCTTCTAGCGCAACAGTGAGGTGAAATCAAAAAACGAGGTTCAAAATAACTTGTAAAAAGCAATTCTTAACCGATTTTGGATTTTTGTTTTTAGAAACTTTCAGCAATCAATTTTGAAGAGATTTTTGTGGGCTGATTTTTTAATTTTTGTTTTTTAAACTTTTGTGTTAATGCAAAGAGTAAAAAAAATTCGATTTTTTCGTTTTTTTTGTTTATCTTCGTCAACAAATTTCTTTTATGATCAGCATCGCTAAACTTTATGCACGGGGGTAGTTGAAAACAAAGAAAATATTACATTGTTAAGTTAATTGTTATAAACAAATTAACTCAACAAATAGTCTACATTATGAAGTTTCCGTTTGCAAACTAAATTTTTGCTATAAAATTACTTAATTTTATCGAAAAAATAATACTTGATTATAAGAATTTGTCATCCGATATTTTGTGATATTTTATAAACAAATTATATAAACAAATGCAAAGTGTGGACATCTAATCAAATCATGTCGCTAGTGATGTTTAATGATGGAAAATTATCATGCGACATTTTTTATTAATTTTATAAGAAAATTATAAGAATAGATGCCCATAGTGTGGACATTTGAAGGCAGAAAGAAATCGTTTTTTCTCTTAATTTTCCTCAAATCATGTTGCTAGTGATGTTTAATGATGGAAAATTATCATGCGATATTTTTTATTAATTTTGTAAACAAATTATATGAATAGATGCCCATAGTGTGGACATTTGAAGGCAGAAAGAAATCTTTTTCTCTCTTAATTTTCCTCAAATTGTATCGTCCGTGATGTTTAATGATGGAAAAGTATCATGCGATATTTTTTATTAATTTTATCAACAAATTATATAAACAAATGCCCAGTGATTTGATTATAATAATTATAATTTAAACGCATTATTAATATTTATATTGTAGAATATACGTAATATTCCTAGGAAAATATGGGTAATAGTATTAAAAGTATTTTAAATATTCAAACTGAATTTTTTTATAATTGGAGGGGGAATTGTATATTGACCCTCAATAATAAATATCTTTGAGAATTTGTTTTAGGGTCAGGTAAAACTGAAAATTAAGAGGAAAAACGATTTCTTTCTGCCTTTAAATGTCTACACTGGGCATTTGTTTATATAATCTGTTTATAAAATTATTACAAAATATCGGATGACAAATTATCATAATCAAGTATTATTTTTTCGATAAAAGCAAGTAGTTTTATCGCAGAAATTTAGTTTGCAAACGAGAAATCCATAATGTAGACTATTTGTTAATTTAATTTGTTTATAACAATTAACTTAACAATGTCATTTTTTTTCTTTCAACTACCCCCGTGCGTAAAGGCTAGCGATTCTGGTCATAGAAAAAAATTTTTGACGAAGATAAACAAAAAAAAAAAACGAAAAAGTCGACTTTTTTTACTCTTTGCATTAACATAATAGATTAAACGTGTTCGTGTCCTTTACGCTCGCACGTGTTGTGTGTGGGATCGTGGAGTTTGATGCTTGAGTTTGATCTTTGCACATCGGTGCACCCTGGATGGCGAGTTGAGTTTGGCGCCTAGAAGGAAGGGACGCATGCGTGGGCCTCCCTTAAGCAGTGGGGTAGGGGTGCTACACGATGGTAGAGAGACCCCATCGAATCAGTATCGATCGGAGATTCGAGGCCTGCAGACGTGAGACAGATCGACATTGTGACTGCCTGTGGTGTGTGACTTCGAGAATGGCAAGGTGTTGCCTCTGATGTCCTCGTGTTGAGTATGCTTGCGAGTTCTGTAACCTTGAATATGAGGTAAGAGAGATCTCTCTTAGGACTAAGTTGACAACCAGTATGTGATTATTTTAATTTGAATTGTACGCTGTTAATTAAAGTGTTAGAATGAATTTAAATAAAGATGCTTTGCCTCATCGGCTTGCCCGGGTTTTTCCCTCAAAACGTGAGGTTTTTTATGCCTAGGCAAGTTGTTGAAGAGTTGATGATCCGCGAAAATTGCCGCATTTTCATTTCTGGGAGCTTGATTACTCAGTCCTTCCGAACTCCTCTTATAAAATATTTGCATAGTTAGTCGTTATAAACATTGGTGCCCCGGGTGAGGAATGAGTGGTCAAGGTTCTTTGCTTTGTCGGATCCTGCTTTATTGCTTTGGTCATCGAGCAGGTACAGGGCAGGGTCCAAATTTACTGCTGACAGTTTCGCTTTAATTAACAGCTGCAAGTGTGTGGTCTGGGTTTCTCGGGTCAGTTTGCCATTTATAGAGATGTATTGTTCATATCCGTAGATGATTTAAGGGATTGAGCATTTTTAGATTTGAAGTTGTAGCACAATGGCGCCCGCGCAACTACGAAGGCTAACTTCGCAGCAGGATGCACGTATGAAACAGATGGAGCGCATGGGCTCGCGTATGAAAGGGATGCCACCCAACTCATTAAATAAAAGTATGGTATATTCGCGTACTGACGCTCTCAAAGGGATTTGGTCAGATGCAACTGAGGCGCACTCGGAGATAGTGGGTCGAGAGGACATTGAGGCTTATCCTTGCATTATTGACAACAGTTTTCCTAGAATGGAAAGTGTATATGAGGATCTTATAGACGAATTGCTGACTATGTTATCCCAATTCAAGGGCAATGTTAATCCCCCTATTCAAGGTCACAACGATATGTCAAACGATAAATTGGACACGGCAAAGTTACCGAAACTTAATCTTTCAAAATAGTCGGCCGTGGATCTACGTGCGTTTGCTGATAAAGCACAGCGTATCGTTTGCGCTTTATCTAATATGAAAATGCCCGTCGAGCATTGGAATATATGGTCCATACATATATTATCCGCGGAGTTGGATCCGGAAACTCGAAAAGCATGGAAGTCGGAGTTGAGCGCGAGAGATCGTATAGCGATCGTAAACGTAGAAGAATGCTCGTCCCCGGGTTCATCTGGGCGGGGGTCGTTGCACCACTTCCCAAAATTCTCAGAATTCGCAGATTTTCTCGAGAAACGTTCGCAAACGTTGAGCATGATGGCTGCTGGTTGATAAAATATCGTTCTCGAACTCAAAACAGAGTCTCGGTACACGAAAGGCATTTCACACGCGTCAAGACTTCAAATCGCCACCGAAGTGTGTTCTGTGTCCGGGTTCACATCACCTGTGGAACTGCTATAAACTAAACTCTAAGTCGCCGTATGAGCGCCGGTCACGTCGATTCGATACGAGGGCAGAATTTCCCGCGATCTTCAAACGTTTCTGACAACAAGCCCGAGGTGAACAACCGCTAACATCTCCAAATCGAAGCACACAGTTATTCTTGCCACAGCCCAGGTCACTCTTCGAGGTCCGTGCGGTAGACACACTCGCGTACGTGCGATGCTTGACCAAGTTTCGGAGGCGACTGTTGTCTCTGAGTCAATCGTGCAGCTATTCGGATTACCCAGACCTCCTGTCAATATATCGTTATTGAGAGTCGGAATGGGGTCTTCGGGTAAAGCTAAGATCATGACATCACTTACCATCCAGTCGATAATTAATCCAGATTTTCAAATAGAAACGGAAGCTCTCGTACTCCCCCGTGTTTCGTCACACTTACCGGAGCTTAGTTTCATGGATATAGATCTAGATCAGTATGCGGGCATAGCTTTAGCTGATCCTCAATTTTACGTTAAAGATTCTGTAGATATAATAATAGGAGCTGAAGTTTACGGGAAACTATTGCTGTCTGGTGAGCGCAAATTCCCCGAGTCAAATCTGAGAGGTCGAGACACAGTGCTCGGATTGATTCTATCGGGAGGAATAAAAGCGAGTCCGTCACGGCGGGCGGAGCACCCTCCTGGGTCCTCGGTGCAAATGCTGCATTGCGTGTCAGCAACTGATCTGAATGACTCATTGAAACGATTTTGGACTCTCGAGGAATCGCCGAACACTGGTCACAAATTAAAACCAGAAGATGAAGCCTGCGAGACACTTTTTCGTGAAGCACATACGCGCGGCTCTGATGGTCGGTATGTGGTGCGCCTCCCCATGAAATCAGATCCACCGGCAATGGCCGTGGAGACCCGACGTATGGCGTTAGGCTCACTCTCGCATATGTATCGTCGGTTTTCACGCGACAGCAAACTCGCTGAAGCTTACCGCGCCTTTATGCTTATGTATGAACAACTCGGGCATATGACGCGTGTTCCTGTGGCAGAGATCGATAATCCCCATGCGTGGTATTTGCCGCACCATGCCGTGGTACAATCTAGTCAATTGCCTTCAAAATTGCGAGTAGTTTTTTATGCTTCTAGGCTGACACGAGAGAAGCACTACTTGAACGGCTTTCTCATGTCATGACCAGCTCTTCAAAGTGACCTCGGTTTGATACTAATTAATTGGCGCAAATATTGTTACGTTTTCACGTCCGAAATGGTTAAAATGTTACGGCAAATTCGCGTTGCGCCAGAGGATCAGGATTATCCAAGGATCCTATGGTCCCCCACTTCTAATGAACCTCCAATAGACTACCGGTTGACCATCGTGACCTACGGAACAGCTTGCGCGCCTTATCTGGAGATGCGCACATTGTTCCGATTAGCACAAAATGAGAAGGAGCGATTTCCTCTCGGTGCTCAATGTCTGGAGAATAACACCTATGTAGACGATATCTTTGCTGGGGCTGACGAACTCACAGTGCCTATCTTCAAATAGGAAGAGCTAATTGAGATTCTCAGATCGGCCGACATCTAACTAGATAAGTGGGCAGCAAATTCCGAGGATTTTCTTCCGGCGTGCCTGGAACAATCTCAGGCCGACGCTGAAAAGCAGATTAGTAGGAACGCCGATGTAAAAACTTTGGGGGTGCATTGGAATCCAACCCGTGACGTGTTGACTTTCAGCACAGTCGATTTCAAAACATTGGCTGGTGCAGCGACAAAACGAACTGTTCTTTCAAATATCGCACGTTTGCTCGGTCCCCTCGGATGGCTTTCACCGGTCACAGTCACTGCTAAAATTTTAATGCAGGATTTATGGATTCTAAGATGTGACTGGGATACGCCTTTGCTTATTGAGGTGCAGCATAGGTGGCTACAATATTGCCATTTATTAACAGATCTATCTGAATTATCCGTGGATCGTTGGTTGGGGGCTAATTCTGGTCAGTCTTATCAGCTGCACGGCTTTTCCGATACATCTTCACGTGCCTATGGGGCTGCTGTATATCTTCGAATTGACGAAGGTAACGGAAATTCACGTGTCTCACTTTTAGCTGCTAAGACAAAGGTGGCACGGGTAAAAAGGGTCAGTGTACCTAACCTGGAGTTATGTGGAGCTGTACTTCTCGTGAAACTCATCTGCCATTTGCAAAAATTAGATTTCTCAAAAAATTTGCCTGTTCACGCTTGGTTCGACAGTCAGGTCGTTCTCAATTGGATATGCAAACATCCGCGATGTTGGAAAACGTTCGTCGCGAATCGCGTGTCATATATACAGACAGAATTATCTATTGCTACTTGGTCTCATGTTCCTACCAAGGAAAATTCGGCGGATTTAGCGACCCGCGGTTCTAAGCCTTTAGAGCTGATCAATAACGCCTTCTGGTGGCGCGTGCCGACTTGGCTTTCGTTGCCCCCTGAAAATTGGCCCCAGGCGACAAAAAGCGTACAACCTTTGCATTCTCGGATCTCCCCGGCTGAACCGGAAATTCTTACAAAGTTCTCTTCTCTAAAACGATCGATTCGTGTAGTGGCGCGCTGCTTACGGTTGCTGATACGCTTGCGAAGACGCAAACTTAATATGAGTGTGCTCTCTCCGTTCTTGACGACTGAGGAACTCAATAGAGCTCGAAACTCCGTTATAAAATTAGCGCAACCGTCCGCTTTTACTACGGAAATTGATATTTTAAAGTCTGGAAAGTCCCTGCCTAAGCGTTACGTGTTGCGTAAACCTACTCCAACTTTGGACAGCATTGGAATCTTGCGCGTAGGCGGACGTCTTGCGCATACGAAATTATCGAGTGATTCGAAAAATCCACCGATTTTAGCGTACTCCTCAGCGCTTAGCATGATAATCGTGCGTCAGGCACATGATTCTTGTCTTCACGGGGGACCTACACTTACTACTAGCATTGTAACATGCCAGGCGTGGATTTTAGGTAAAAGGCGTTTGCTCAAATCTGTAATTCATAACTGTATTGCGTGTCAGCGTGTCAAACCTCGAATGGCGCATCAACTAATGGGCGACTTGCCAGCTGCACGAGTGACACTCGCTAGGCCATTTTCATTTGCTGGACTCGACTTCGCAGGGCCGATTCAAGTGCGTACGACAAAGGGCCGCGGTCATAAGTCCTATGAGGGTTATATTGTACTATTTGTCTGTTTTGTAACTCGAGCCGTTCACTTGCAAATTGTAAGCGATTGTACCTCTTCGATGTTCATAGCTGCTTATCGGCGGTTTGTCAGCCGACGTGGTATTTGCCGTAAACTATTTAGTGACAATTCGACGACGTTCCACGGAGCTGATAAGGAATTAAGGGCTATGTTTAACGCAGCCTCCGACTTCTACCAGACTGCTGCAGCTCTACTTGCCAACGACGGTACAGATTGGAGTTTTATCCCGCCGAACGCTCCACATTATGGTGGATTGTCGGAGGCAGGAATAAAATCAACGAAACATCATCTAAAGAAACTAATCGGCGAGCATACTCTTACCTTTGCGGAATTGCACACCCTCCTAACTGAAATTGAAGCCTGTCTCAACTCCCGTCCGCTCTGTCCGATGAGCGGTGGCATGGATGACCTACACGCTTTAACACCAGTGCATTTTCTAATCGGCGAGACATTAGGGTTGATACTAGATTAAGAACCACCATCTGTCCCAGAAAATCGACTCAGTCGGTACCAACTGGTACAACGCATTCGCAACAACTTCTGGAAACGCTGGTCCTGTGAGTACCTCCATCACCTACAGGAGAGAGGCAAATGGAGGGAACCAACGGAAAATTTTGCTGTCGGTCACTTGGTGTTAGTCAATGACGATTTCTACCCACCTTCGAAATGGCCCCTAGGTCGGGTCATTGGAGTATATTCCGGAGAAGACGGTCTCGTAAGAGTAGCTACGGTGAAGACTTCCACAACTACCCTCAGGCGTCATATGAAGGTGATATTGTTAGGCGTGAACAATGATAAAATAATCAGTGTTTGATGTTCGTCCTGCGGACGAGGGCGGGCGGAATGTTCGCTTCCTTTACGCTCGCACGTGTTGTGTGTGGGATTGTGGAGTTTGATCCTTGAGTTTGATCTTTACACTTTTGTGCACCCTGGATGGCGAGTTGAGTTTGGCGCCTAGAAGGAAGGGACGCATGCGTGGGCCTCCCTTAAGCAGTGGGGTAGGGGTTCTACACGATGGGAGAGAGAACCCCTCGTATCAGTATCGATCGGAGATTCGAGGCCTGCAGACGTGAGACAGATCGAGATTGTCACTGCCTGTGGTGTGTGACAGGGGTGGATCGCCTGTACGTGATTGTGATGTGCTCTTATTGTGGACCCAGTGATATGCTCTTGACTTGTTGAGCAAGTGATGATCTCTAATTGTTAACAGAGTGATATGCTCTTGACTTGTTAAGCAAGTGATGATCTTTAATTGTTGACCCAGTGATATGCTCTTGACTTGTTGAGCAAGTGATGATCTCTAATTGTTGAGTGTTTGAGAGTGGCGATGGCTGACTCTTCGAGAATGGCAAGGTGTTGCCTCTGATGTACTACTCGTGTTGAGTATGCTTGCGAGTTCTGTAACCTTGAGGATGAGGTAAGAGAGATCTCTCTTAGGATCAAGTTCACAACCAGTGTGTGATTAGTTTAATTTGAATTGTACGCTGTTAATTAAAGTGTTAGAATGAATTTAAATAAAGATGCTTTGTCTCATCGTCTTGCCCGGGCTTTTCCCTCAAATCGTGAGGGGTTTAATGCGTAGGCAAGTTGTTGTTGAAGAGTTGATGATCCGCGAAAATAACCGCATTTTCATTTCTGGGAGCCTGATAACTCATTCCTTCCGAACTCCTCTTATAAAATATTTGCATAGTTAGTCGTTATAAACAAAACGAAAAAAAAAATTAAAAAATCAGCCTACAAAAATCTCTATAAAATTGATTGCTGAATATTTCTAAAAACAAAAATCATAAATCGGTTAAGAATTGCCTTTCACAAGTTATTTTGAACCTCGTTTTTTGATTTCACCTCACTGTTGCGCTGGAAGACTGGAAGAAGCAAGTGAACGTATTCATTGCGCACGCGCGGAATCAAAAAGCTAGCAGAATTCGTGCCCGTAGACGCTTGTGTTTCGAAGGTTTCGACAAAGATATTGAGGAGTAACGCGCTGGACGCAATGATGGCGATGTACTACTCAGGTAAGCGGGTGCGAGTCAAACTATGCAAGATACGAAGAAAGGTGAATTGACCAAAATTGAACATTTAACAAAAGATCCTTAAATGTTTTATGCATCACTTTTTGATAGGACACACAGTTTTTGTTCAATTCGTAAAAAAAAATTAAAATTGAAAAAATAACATTTTTGGACAAACAAAACAAGATACGAGAAAAAATGATACAAAAGTTGTTCACCAAAAAAAAAGAGCTACAAATTTGTTGTTAATTATTTTTTGATGAAACGCGTAGTTTTGTTTTTAATCATAAAAAAAAATAAAAATAAAATGAATTAAATTTTTGTCTGATGTACCCTGAAAACCATTCAAACTGAAAGCCATTACATGCATGTAAAGCAGGCGTAATGTGGCTGCTTTCAGCCCAGTGACATTCGCACGTGCGCACTCCGATGCTGAGCCGATATAAAACTTTACGCCCGCTACACACATACTCCACCACGCAAATGGCATTTTAAAGGGTTGATTATTGCTATTTCTATACAACTATTGTTAACCAATTACCTCCTTTCTCGTCGCTCGGTACAAATTCCAAAACACGTTGTCTTTAATATTAAATAGAAACTCAGGCAAATTTATTTTAAAACTTTCAAAAAAGTATATTGATTAAAGGATAATATATTTTTTTGAATTATCTGCATAGTTGTTACATTTATTTTTGATAATAAAGCATCGACGCGTTTCGAAGTGGTTTTCAGTTCTTTTTAAAGATGCAAAAAATACAAACATTTTCGAAGATTTTAAGGGAGACTGAAAACCACAGAAAAATAAAATTCCCGACTATGCGTCCCAATCAACACCTTTTTACCGGGCCCACTCACTTTGACTTCTTCCTTATTCCTTTCTGGATTTATGCGCACTGGGCGCCAAGTGCCATTATCACAAGTTGATTATAGGTGTGCAAGAGCAGTTATATTATAAGGTGGGGAGCTAAATTTGTGTTTGCCACCAGCCCATTTTGCTCCGGCTGAAAATAGGGTGTCTAAGATATATTTAATTAAATGATCAAAATCATCTAACGGTAAGTTTGTTTGAGAATTCTGACCAGTTAACGTTATTGATATTTAATAGATAGGAAAGTGATCACTTGTATCAGAGTCAAATGAGACACCCCATTGAACTGAGTTAGCCAATTGAGGTGAAACTAAGGTCAAGTCCGGAACGCTGGGTGGGCTTTGGGTATTTTGGTTAAGGGACTTTGACATTGTAAGATAACCATCGTTAAGATGAACGAATTTTGAGTATATGAATGCCCCATTATACATTATGGGCGTTGAAAGCACGTCCGATTATTGTTTTTTCTGAGTTATAGGATTTAAGCAGGGCTTTCCAAGTTAAACTGTATACTTGAATATCAGGGGGCCTATGAATTGATAAGAGATTGTATTTTTGGTTGCCATTAATTGTAATTTCAATACCTACAATATCTATGTTAGGGTTATGAAGTTGAGGTGTTGGTAGGAGTTTGAATTGTAAGCCGTATGTATACCATTAAGCCATTTCCCTTTCAGGGTAGGCGTGACACTACCCGATTCGGGTAGTGTTTCTAGGTGGATAGTTTTCTTGTAGTAAATAACTACAAGTTGGGCTCACCACACCCATAATATGCCAACAGCACACAGTATTCTCGAATGGTCACCCATCCAAGTACTAACCGCGCCCAACGCTGCTTAACTTCAGTGATCTGATGAGACCTGGTTTTTTCAGCGTGGCATGGCCGTTGGCCGTAATTGATTATTATAGCAACGCCACCACCCATGAAAAGGTTATCACGGTCTTTTCTTATAATATTAAATTCATTAAGCTTTATTTCGTCTTCTTCGATTAACCAGGTTTCTTGTAGTAGCATTATATATGCTTGCGTTAGAATTAATTGAATTTCCCTGTATTTGTCCCATAAGCTCCTATAATCCGAGCAAAGAAGAAAGTATTGATACGAATTGAATTGAAAAGACTGAGACACCTTGCAAATCCCGCTTTGCGACAATTACGCATTGGACCTATGTGTCAATGCGTGTAAATTCGTGAAGGCGGTATTTCAATTTTGAATCTTTCTATACGTACAAATACGGTGCAAAAGTCTAAAGTCCGCGAATACACTTCAATGCGTCAGCACCAGCCCTATGCATCGCCCCCACTCTTTCTGTTCTCTTAGCATCCGGAGGGGTATCGTAGTTCAAATAAATCCAACAGATGGCGCTAAGATCAGGTAACCCTGTTTTTGCATTATTATGTTGAGGCAAAAACGGTAAATATCCTGTTGAAAGTGATTTCTATGAGAGAAATGGGTAAAATTGACAATTTAAATGTTAAGAGAGAATTATTTATTGTGTTATTGAAAGTTTGTGAGAATTATTAGTGCTAAATTATGGGATTCAGATGTGTAGCTCCGGGCTGTACGTCAGGCTATGACAGCAATTCGGAGCAGAGTCATTTATTTCTTGTGCCAAAAGATGCCAAAAAAGTTAAACTGTGGCAACAGGCTATACGGAGAGATGACATTACTCTACGATATAGACATGTAGTTTGTGAAAAGCACTTTTGGGAAAGTGACATAATTTGGAAGGCGGAAGTTAAAGGTCCGGATGGAAGTGTGATGTCCACGGTATGTTAATTTCATTTCTTATTATTTTTTATATTTATTTTGTTTACCTACATGGTTTTTATTAATTTTAATGAATTATAAATAAAAAAAATCCTTAGGAAAGATCACAAATATTTATAATAAGGGAGCGTTCAGATATTACGTGACATTACAAAGGGGGGAGGGGTTTTTTGTTTTGTTACGGTCTGTTGTGTGGGGGTAGGGGGTATTTTTGACTCGAGTACGTAACATTTTGAACTGTCTAAAAAATTTCCAAATAAATCATTTTACTTCATAATAAAATGTATTTCTAAATGTTTCTGACCATTATTGATGGAAGAGAACATTTAAATTATAAATTATTGTTTAATATTGGGAAATAATTCTCTTGTTATAATTTTTCTACCACACCATAATTTCCAAACATTTTTATATTTTCGAAATGATGAGAAAAATTAAATTGTAGGAAAAACTGATTTTAAAGAATTCGAAAAAAAAATTAAAAGCTTTTTAATAATTTTGAAAGATTTTGAGAATAAATTTTTAAAAATATTTCTGGGAAAATTTTTAATGGTTTACGTTTAATTTTAAAAGAATAATTTTTAGTTTTGAAGATTTCAAAATGTGTGGGAAAAAATAGGGAAGACTCTAAGACAATTGTTTTAATTTCTCAGGATTTAACCAAATTTTAGGTAAACTCAATTTTTCAGGGCACGCAAACGCCTTAACATTGGTCAATGCGTCTGAATTCGCGAGAGTAAAATACACACTCGAATTCGCCCCAATCTGTCGCGGCGAATTTCAGCAAGTGTTGATTTATACAATTTAATCCGTAACAGGAAAAACAACGTGCGAATTTCAACGTCTCGTAGCTCAGTGGCGGGTATTCTAAACTGATACACGAGGGATCGCTGTTTCAAGTTTCGACGCATGCACTTTTAAATTTTTTTTTCTAATTGACCTTGAACACGCATTCATATGAATTCACACGCATTCAATTCGCGCTGCCTCAATTCATCTTAATGCCTGTCAATGCGTTTAAAGGAATTAGAAAACGGGATTCACGCGCATTACAAAAATGTTAATTCGCCCCAGTACGTATCAATTCTTTTTTTTTTGCTGGGATTCCATTGTACCATTACTAATTTCCCGGGTTGTGTGTTGTTGTTTGCTTGAACGGTTGAAACACTTTGAGTATGTACTAAATTATTAATAAGGTTAAATGGGTCGGCAAAAGAATTATCATTCATAAATCAATATCTGCTAAGTTATTGTCCTCCGAAAGACCGCTAATTGATCGCTGGTTTAGTGTTGGGGTTAAATTGTTAATTTGCAATTACAAAGGTTTCAGGAGATTCTGAATTTGTGTCGACCAAGAATGCATGAAATCCGAGATTAATTTTGTGGATTGTTCTTCAATGAATTTATTCATCAGATTGGTAGTGGCGTTAATCGCGGCTTCTTCAGTTACTTTTTTAACTATTGAGGTTATGTTAACAATTGAATCTTGAGAGGCTCTATGTTAAACTGTTTTTTGACTTCTTTGTAGTGACTGAGATTGGGAGGGGATTTGTGGCGTTCCATTTTGATTTAAGTTAATTCTTGTAGGCGTGGCGTTATGCGTGTGAACTTAGCCCCCCACTTTGAAAATTTCGATTTTTTTTTAGAGTTCTGACATCCTTTTGAATAGTTCTACAGTTCCTGATAACTTTTAAAAATAGTTCCGGCGTATAAATACTCTAAAAATGCATTTTTCAAAATTAGGGGCTAAGTTCACGTTCCCCCGCACTTTTTAAAAAATGAAGTTTTTTTAGAGTTCTGGCTAGATTTAGAATAGTTCTAGAGTTCCTGATACTTATTGAAAATAGTTCCCAAAAATTAAACCCACCAAAAATTTTCAAAAAATGGAGCCAGCCCCCCACTTTTAAAAAAATCAACTTTTTCTTTCATATTCCTGTATTTCCAAAAGAGTTCTAGAGTTCTATAACAGAATAATTTCGAAAAACTTGAAAACTCGAAAGTTACACAATTTCCAAAATCCCAAAAATACAGAGAAATTTTTCGAAACAGTTCCAGCAGTTCGGATCAGAGTTCTGGTAGCCCCCGGAATAGTTCTAACGAAAAGTCTAATGAAATTTTTTGATAGACTCAAAATCCAAAAACCTACAACACTTTACAC
>CAKNYM010040685.1:19290-30451 GCA_932195095.1 Andricus curvator
TTTTTTGATAGACTCAAAATCCAAAAACCTACAACACTTTACACATAATCAACAAATTTTTAAATTGAAAATGTTGAGAGTTCCAGGAGTTCTGATCAGAGTTCTGGTATCCCCCGGAATAGTTTTAACAAAAAGTCCCATACCCAACAAATTTTTAATTTCAAAATTTGTTGGGTATGTGTAAATTGTGGTAGGTTTTCGGATTTTGAGTTTATCGAAAAATTTTATTACACTTTTTGTTGAAACTATTCTGGGGGATACCAGAACTCTGATCAGAACTCCTGGAACTCTCAAAATTTTCAATTTCAAAATTTGTTGGGTATGCCCTGGTGGAAAAAATTCTCTGCAAATTCTCTGCAAATTACTTCATAATATCCCTGCAATAGCTCTGCAAGTCCTCTGCAAACGTCTCCTGCATTACTGCTTAAATTGAAACACTTCAGCATAAATGCAGGAGAACTCTGCATTACTCTTCTTCAAAAAATGGTCTGCATTCTCATGCATTTCTCAGCGAGTTTTCTGAAAAGAATATTCGCAAATACTCCGTAAAAGTCTCTCCTTTACTGTTTAAATTGAAGCACTTCAGCAAAAATGCAGAGAAATTGGGGAGTTTTGCAGATAAAAGAAGGAAGATTTATCTGAATTTATCTGCAAACGTGATTGCAGAAAGGCCGCGGAAAAAATACAGGAAGATTTTTCCACCAGGGTGTGTAAAGTGTTGTAGGTTTTTGGATTTTGAGTTTATCAAAAAATTGTATTGGACTTTTTGTTAAAACTATTCTGGGGGATACCAGAACTCTGATCAGAACTACTGGAACTCTCAAAATTTTCAATTTCAAAATTTGTTGGGTATGTGTAAAGTGTTGTAGGTTTTTGGATTTTGAGTCTATCAAAAAATTTTATTAGACTTTTCGTTAGAACTATTCCGGGGGCTACCAGAACTCTGATCAGAACTCCTGGAACTGTTTCGAAAAATTTCTCTGTATTTTTGGGATTTTGGAAATTGTGTAACTTTCGAGTTTTCAAGTTTTTCGAAATTATTCTGTTATAGAACTCTAGAACTCTTTTGGAAATACAGGAATATGAAAGAAAAAGTTGATTTTTTTAAAAGTGGGGGGCTGGCTCTATTTTTTGAAAATTTTTTTTTGGGTCTAATTTTTGGGAACTAGTTTCAATAAGTATCAGGAACTCTAGAACTATTCTAAATCTAGCCAGAACTCTAAAAAAAACTTCATTTTTCAAAAAGTGCGGGGGAACGTGAACTTGGCCCCCAATTTTGAAAAATCCATTTTTAGAGTATTTATACGCCGGAACTATTTTTAAAAGTAATCATGAACTGTAGAAATATTCAAAAGGATGTCAGAACTCTAAAAAAAATTCGAAATTTTCAAAGTGGGGGGCTAAGTTCACACGCATGGCGTTGGTGGAATTGATAGGCGTATTTAACCTCCTATCAAATAAGTTGTTTTCGGGTAAATTTTCCCTTTGGTAAAATGGAAGGTTATTAGTCGCATTTGTTTAAGCAAAAGTGGGGACAGCCGCCGGCCAGTTTGTTAGATTATATGCTGGACTGGGTGAAGGTGTGACTTTTTTATATAGGATTTCATTTTTTGCGTCGTTGTAGAATAGGCCTTTAAATGCCAATAGTTTTTGTATTTCTTTGGGTTGGATGAACGCACGACAGTCTTTAGAATCTGCTTGGTGATTACCTTTGCAGTTTGCATGAAGTAGATTTTCAGAGGTGCAATTTATGTTATTATATTATCTAGCGCACTTTTTCAATCTAAAAGGGGATGCTGCTAAGCAAGTTTGGCAGTCGGTCGCGTGTTTAGTCCCTCGTTAAAATTTTGGTTGTTTACGGGCTGAGTTCGTGCAGCGTGATCTATAAAGTGCTTTCAAAGTAACTAATTATCACTAATATTCTCGTTTCTAGTGGTTTTTGAGTGTTACAAACATTACCGCAATAAATTTTAAGCAAAAAGTTGTTGTCGTTCAAACTGCCAATTTTCTGAAGGACGTCGTGTCAGTTGAATAGTGTGTTAGTGTTGCCATCTCTGTGTCACGTCAATTACTCGATACAATGGCTCTCGAAATCTCTGAGGATAAATTTGAACTTTTGATGCAAAAAATGAGGAATCTGGAGTCCTCACTTTCAGCTCTCCACAACAAAATTGATCATCTTACGCTGGAAAATCAAGAGCTTAAAGTCGAGCAAGAAACGCTGAGGTCGGTATTTACGGAACAAGACCGGAGAATCGAGGCAATGGATAGAGCGCTAAGAAGCAACAACTTGATTGTTTTCGGTGTTTTTGAGGAAGACGACGTCGACCTGGTGCAGTCAATATGTGGTATTTTCAAGCAGCATATCAATACTGAAATACGCTCAGACCAGGTCGAATCTGTTGGACGGATTGGAGGAAAAATCCGGGACAAAGCCCGTCCCCTCCTAACTCAGCTACTTTCCTTTAATGATAAGAAACTAATCTTATCGCAGTTGAAAAAATTACGCGGCACTGGGATCAGCATTGCGGAGGACTATACTAAAAAAGTCCAAAGGAAGACTCTGCTTTCATACCTTAGAAATTGTGACCTGAAAGCTTCCTTAGCTATAATACAATATATGTGGATGGCAAAAAATTCGAGTTCAAAGATCTGTCAGCGTTGGAGTCTGTAATCCAGAATGCCAAATTATTTGGGAATAGGGTGGAACCATTTGAAAAAGGGGAAGCAAACGGCATACAGGGAAAGACGAAGCGCAAGGCCTCGGAATCCCCACCAGCCATTATCAAAGAGCAGGCGGGAAATCTTACGAAAGGTAATTTTCACAATCGGATATCATCAACCAGGGAGACGAAGAAGAAAAATATAAATGGTTAAATGAGGGAAACACATCAGGACGAGTCAACAATACTACAAACTTCTTCTTCTGGAACTGTCATGGTTGTGTAAGATTTTTAAAATCCTGTATTAATTATGATAAGTTTGATATTATAAGAATCTTCGAAACCTGGCTCACTCAAATTCCCAAAAACTTGTACGCGGATAATAAATATAATCATTTCTTTTCTAAATCTTTGAAAGAAAAATCAAAAGGTAGAGCCAGTGGCGGCCTAGCCCTTTTTATGAACAAACTTTATTATGATAGTGAGGTCATAGATAAATCAGAGTATTGGATATTGGTTCGAATTCATAGCGCAAATAAAATTAATTTTATTGTAGGCATCTTCTATTTTAACCCGACGGTAAATACAGAAGTAATCCTACAACTTTTGGAAGAAACCTTATGCGGTCTGTCAGAGAAATACAACAACGTTGTATTTCTAATATGTTTTCTCACACAAATTTTTCAATGTACCGGGAGAGTCACGATGTTGCGCACAACAAGAGGGGGCTTTTTTTACGAGGGCTGGTGAAAAATGTTCTTATAACACACCGAGAAGGGTCCGCACTTCCCGGTAGTGTGGGGATGCTGATGTCATCACTACAATGATCTCAATATATAGGAATATACACGGAGATCTTAATTTGATCATTATAGTGATGCTATCAACGACCCACTAAAAAACACCACCCTTTGTGCCTTTGCTCCTCTCTCCTAGAAAACGCTTTCACATTACTTCAGAAGAAAGGAAACTGTCTATTACTATTACTATTATTATTTTGTAGGTGAGGTCCCATTGCTGTTTAGATCTTAGCAAACATTCCATCATATTGCTACGAGTAAAGGGGGACTGTGCTTCTTGAAGAAAAGTTTTCCTCTCTTGGTACCATCGGTCACACTCAAAGAGCGTATGTCTTGCGTCGTCGGTTTTTCCACAGAAGACACACTCGTCTGTTTCAGCCCTTTTTCTGTCATGCAGGAATTTCGCGAAACACCCGTGTCCAGATAGAGCCTGCGTTATGTAGTAGTCGATTTCGCCACGTTTCCTTGATACCCATCGGTTTAGCGATGGGATCAGTTCGTACGTCCATCGTCCATGTTTTTCCCTTTCCATTGCTGCTGCCATTTCTCCATGAGATTTTCCCTTGCAGTTTCCCGGTCTCTGCCTTGGTAGTTCTCCTCTCGCTCTTCTATAAGCAGATGAATGGGTGGCGTTCGAGATATGACCGATGCCCCAACTGATGATATTGTTCGATATGCGCTGCATATTCTAGTTGTCATCTGCCTCTGTATTTTTGTTAGCAGCCTTTTTAGTTTCTGGGTTCTCGCTGCTTTTGACCACATAGGCGCGGCGTACAAAAGTTGCGAGTGAACCACGCTTGGCAGAAGCGCTCGTTTTGAGGCACGTGGACCTTAAATATTAGGCATAATACTCATTAGTGCATTTGCGGTTTTGCTTGCTTTTCGTGTCGCTTCGTTTACTTGCCTAGCAAAATTTAGTTTCTTATCAAGGTATGTCCCTAGGTATTCAATTGCGGGGCTAGGATCTATTCTAACTTCTTGTATAATGAACCATACAGGGCGTAGTTTTCGCCTTTTGGTGACCAATAAAACCTCAGTCTTTTTCGGGACTAGTTCCAGCCCTCTGCTTTCGAGCTCATTCAGGGCCATTTGCATGGCTGCGTCAGTTGTGCTCATTAACATTTGTTCTGTTCTGGCAATCACAACCAATGCCACGTCATCTGCATATCCCATTATTCTAACAACTTTTGGGAGCTTTATCCTCAAGACCGGATCATAGAGTACGTTCCACAGGGTCGGCCCGAGAATCTAGCCTTGTGGGACGCCGCTATTTGTCGAGATTGTTTTAGTCTCCCCTTCTGCCTCGATTATTATTTTTCTCTGGGACAGGTATGACCCAATGAGACTTATCAGTCCCTCTTCGATACCCCTCCGCCTTAGTTCAACCAGTATTCCTTGACATGACGCGCTGTTAAAGGCGTTTCGTACGTCCAGGGTGACAATCGCACATAGCATCTTGTTACGACTTGCGTACTTTTCTGCCTTTTTTGCGATCCTTATCACCTCACTAACTGCGTCCGTCGTTTGTCTACCCTTTCTAAAACTGTACTGGTTATTTGATAAACCTCCAGGTCTCTCTATCTCTCTGTTTAGCCTCGCTAGGATAAGTTGCTCGTATAATTTCCCTTCAGCGTCAAGAAGGCAAATTGGCCTGTACGACGATGGGCTTTTCAGTGGCTTGTCACCTTTTTCAGGAGCACAAGTCTCGCGATTTTCCACCTTTCCGGAAAGACAGTATTTCTCACCAGTGCATTGTAAACTTCCAGCAGATACTCTGGCTTTGCAGTTACAACTGCTTTTAGAATTTCGGCCGGAATTCCATCTGGTCCTGGTGCTTTGTTGCTCTTTAGGCGCTCACAGGCTGCTATTATTTCCGCTAGTGTGAAAGGATGAGCATATCCATGCTCTTTAAAACAAAAATGTACAAGCTCATGTTTGGGAAAGAGATGGTCTACTACTCTCTCCAGGAAAGACATCTTCAGCTGTGGTTTAGGGGGGATGCCAGTCATTTTTTTCATGGAAATTTGGTAACCATTTCCCCACACATCTTAGTCTACCTCTTCGCAGACTGTCTTCCAGCAGGCCTTTTTTGCCTTCCTTATACTGAATCGCAGGCTCTTTTTGGTCTTCAAGTAGCTTTCCCACTTTTCCAGTATCATGGTTTGTTTTCCCTTTTTGCCACTTCTGGTGTGGAGCCTTCTTGCTTTATTGCAATCTACCCGCAATTTTGCGATTTCCTCATTCCACCAGTATGCGCTTTTCCTTCCAGGAATGAACAGTCTTTTTGGCACGGTCTCATTGCATAATTCCTTCAGCACGTTTGAGAAACCTTCCGGCGAAGTTGTGTTTATGCTGATGTCGATTTCACTAGCCATTTGGCTTAGCTTTTCTTTGTTCAGTTTGCATCCGATGCACTTTTTTTCAGGGGTCATCTTCTTCTCTTCCACGGTCCTAAAAATAATATATTTATGGTCACTTAACGATTCGTTGTCGCTACCCCCCATTGTTCCATTTTTTTGCTGACGTCTTCTGTAGCAAAGGTTAGGCCCAGCACTGAGGAGTAGCCCCGCGCTTGGTAAGTCGGCTTATCTCCTACATTTAGGACCACCAGCTTGTTCTCCTTACCCTGTTTTTTCAGGCCTGTTTTGCCACCAGTTTTAGCAATAGCTCTCTCCACTGCCCTTTGTTCGGAGGTGATGTTTTTACTGCATGGCAAAACAATCGCTGCATCAGTTGGTGACTCTCACACACTTCCCTCACACACCCGTACATTTGGGCATACATCCTGGTCCCAGGAGGCCTCGACAGCTCTTTCATAGGCTTCGAAGGTGCCATTTCCTCTAAGCTCTTTTCTAATTTCTCCCAGTTTGAAGGCCCTAATGCACCCTTCACACGATATACCACTGTCGGGATGTTTCCGGGTTTCTTTCCCTTGTTCGGCCTTGAGGAGTTCTATTTCCGCTCTCATCCTATGATTATCCTTCTTCTTCGACTCCAACATGTCCTTACATTCGGGCGACCTCACTTCCTCAGATACCCAGTCTCTCATTGAATTGCTGAGCAGTCGTTGGCTTAGCGAGAAAAGCGTACCACTTATCTCCTTGGTTTCCCTTTTTGCGTTATATGTCTCTTTGATGACCTTGTCCAACTCTTTGATGTTTTTGCACATTTTTTGGAACAGTGTCTTAAAGGTCATTCCGTCAGACGCATAATTTTTACTCTCACTTTTCGGTGAGTCCTCAGTCCTCTTGCGTTTTGCAGGGGCTTGAGATTCAAGAAATTCCGGAGAACTCGGAATGTCCGGTAGAGATTGAGTTCTCACAGCAGGGGGTATGCGTTGAATGCGCGAGGTCCTGGAAAACGGATTTTTGTCGCTGCTTTCATGTAGGTCTCCATGTCTGGACTGCCTTCTACGCTCGTGCCTTGTGTCCTTAATTCTACTTGGTTTGGAATGAGGTTCTCCATGAAAGTTCGTTCGCCAGCGCATCGTGCGTGGAGGGGCGGGCCGAAATAGCTGGGAGCGGATATACCCTCGGACCTAAGTCCTACTCCAGTTCCGACCTCTGCAGCCACCACGCACTCCCTGATCAAGGCCCGAAGGGGCTGGCTTCTGATCCCATACTGCGGCTGACACATCGGCAGTGCAAGCACACATCAACCCCTTGCCACGCCAGCGGGTAAGGCAGACGTGGTTCGGAGTACTCCCAGTGGGCCACAGCAGAAAACAATCGTAGTTTTTATTCGGTGTATCCTTCACCCAGTCTGTTTGGCCCGCGAGGCGTATTTTATTTCCACCCTACCCTCTATATCTAGCGAGCATTCCCCTATCCGCCACCTGGGGACGAGCCACATATGGGTTACAGACTCCCAATGTGGAACAGGAGGGGGCTGGGATTGGTAGAACTGATGGAGGTGAATGAGTTTTATCTGTTAAATGGTAGATCGCGGAGCGACAATCCAGCCCACTTTACTTTTGTGAATGCAGGTGGTAAAAGTGTCAATGACTTGGTTTGGTGTAATGCTGAGGCATTAGGTATACTTGACGACTTGAAGGTGGATCAATCAACACATACCTCGGATCACTTCCTGGTCTTAGTGTCCTCTTGTTGCTCTCCCACCTCAGCTAGCACTCAAGTGCGCTGAATGCA
This sequence comes from Andricus curvator, assembly GCA_932195095.1. Lineage (NCBI taxonomy): Eukaryota > Metazoa > Arthropoda > Insecta > Hymenoptera > Cynipidae > Andricus > Andricus curvator. The sequence continues at coordinate 26,902 of CAKNYM010040685.1, forward strand.
AACAAAAATAAAAGCTTGACGTTTCTGAGGTGGAAGGACGACAAACAGGAGATCTTCTCGAACGAATTATACTTGTCTCACAGACTAGAAGTTAAATTTAAGAAATTAGACATAGATTATCTTAATTCAAACCTTACCAAGGCTATTATCGAAAGCGCCAAAAAAGCAGATATGTGGTCACTGAGGAAAAATGTTACTGGGAAATTTTACCGTGACAAACCTTGGTTTGATTCTGTCTGTCGCCAAAGCAAATCATATCTTTCTAATGCGTTGAAAGAAGCCAGCAGGGAAAATTTCTCGGATGAGGGTAAATTGGTTTATGTCAAAGCTGAAAAATCGTACCAAGCACTGATAGCTTATAAAAAAGCAAGCTTTGAATCCAATATTTTGGCGAGCCTTGAGAGTGTCAACGATAGCGAAACATTCTGGGATATTGTAATAAGATTCAGAGGTTTAAAGATAAAATCTGCAATCCTTTCTACAAAAGCTTGGGGAAACTTCTTCCGTCTGACACTTCCTTGCCAGACGTCTGTCACCCTCATTGCTCACGGATGTGCGACTTCCATTATTGGATAGCAGAATTACAGCTAACAAAATCTTGTTTTCGATTAAGAAAAGTAAATTAAAAAAGGCTCCGGGGCCGGATCAAATCTCAAATAATTTTTACAAAAACTTGCCGCCCAATTGGCTTCTTTATCTGGAAATATTTTTCAATAAAATACTTGAGAATGAATATATACCGCTTGATTAGACAAAAGCTTTAGCGCATATGATACATAAAAAACAAGACCCAGCCAATCCCAATAACTACAGACCTATTGCCCTTCTAAACTCACTTCCTAAAATGTTTAGGCAAATTCTGTTGGCTAGCTTGGAAAAATGAGAGTCGTTGTGTCACATTATTCCAGAAGCCCAAGCAGTTTTTCGCCAAAGTAGGGGCTGTATGGATAATATTTTCACCTTGGCATCTGTTTCGCAAATTTACTTACAAAAAAAGAATAGACATATCTATGGCATTATGGTAGATTTTTCAAGAGCTTTACCATCGGTTAATCACTCTCACATCTATTTAAAACTTTTTGATATTGGGGTCAGCTCAAAAATATTCAGAATTCTAAAAAGTCTGTATGAGAGAGCATCAACTTGCATTAAAGTGGGGAACGATTTCTCAGAGGAATTGCTGGTCACTGAGAGAGTTCTACAGGGAGAAATTTTGAGCCCAATCATGTTTAACCTCAGATATCGAGATTTTTTTTAGACAAAAAGGTCTTGTAGGTTTCAGAATCATGGGTGACACGGACATTATTGTGCTGATTTACGCAGATGATTTAATTATTTTTGCAGAATCTAAAATAGACGCAATAAGAAAACTCATTGCTCTCCAGGAGTATTGTAATATAAACAAACTCACGGTTAATAACAATAAAACTAAATACACTATATTCAAGAAAGGATGGATCAGTGCAAAAAACCTCGGTCTGAAATATGATAGTATCTCTTTGGAGTTTGTTCCTTGTTTTGAATACTTGAATACGATTTTTTCTAGAACAAGTGCTTTCAACTTAGCTGCACATGCAGCAGTTAGCAGAGCCAACTCAGCCTCAGCCTCGGTGATCAATATTCTAACTAGAACTAAGTGCTCCTCATGGTCTTCCATTATCAAAATTCATGACTGTATTATAAACAGTTCCTTATTGTATACGGCTCACATTATCGGATTAAATTATCTAGATGTCTTCGAAAAAGCAAAAGTCCGTTTTTTCAAAAATCTTCTGCGTCTACCCAGGAATGCGCCTGACTTCGTTGTCAGATTGAAACTAGGTCTACCCTGTGTTTCATACTAAATATTAAAAATGGCGCTGAATTGGGCTAGGTCAATTTATTAGATATTTGGAGGGAGCGGGAATACGTCACAATCTCATGGATCTCAATGGTCCCAATCTTATAACTCAAATCGATACTATAGCTGATAGATACCGTGATTTTTTTCCATTCGCGGGATCTGTTAAGATTGAAAAACAGCAACTTTAGTTATATATACAGTAAAATTTTACACAATGATGCGCTACCCAGCAATATCTGCTATTCAAAGCTCCTTTCCTTTTTAAGCGCATTTTCGCTCAAATGAGAACTTCCTCCAGGTTCATCCTTAAGTTGACCTCCAAAGCTGGAACAACTGTAATCGATCCACAACAGATTTGCTAGTTATGTAATCTAAGAGAAAATGAAGATCTTTTACACATCCTCGCCAAATGTCCAATCTACTCGCCCGTTAGAAATCATTACTTGCGCAACATTGGTATGATGAACGAAAACAATCTTCACTTATTATTGTCAAATATGTTTAATAAGAACATGTTTAAAAATCAGAGCTTTCTCTCTATTCGAACAGTACACTGCCCGAACTCGACCAGTATGACCTAACAACCTATTGTACATACGATATTATAACTTTTCATTCATTTTGATATTTATCTTAATTTTACCGATTTTTGTAATAGTGGCCTTCCCTTGCCACAGAATCTTGTATTCTTAGAGGCAATACATATACATACTTTTTACATCTAAAACTTTTGGCCCGGCAATGTTTAGCTATATGACCGAATCTTAGACAGGTAAAGCATCTTTGAACTTGATTTACATAAGGTTCAATAGATGATTTAACGTAGAGCAGAGATACCTTTTCGAGTTTTAGGTGCCCGTATAGTTTCACTTTTACCATTCTTGTGGGTGTAAGTATAGGAGTTTGATCTTTATTAGTTTGATGTTCCTTCTCGCGCGGCAAATTTTCAAGTCAAAAATTCTTTTGACTTCGATCACGGGAATTTCTATCTCCGGGTTTGTTTTGTAGTCATCAAGGATTTTCTATTCGCTTTCGCGTGGGTCAACGTTTTTGATTGTAAGTTGGATATGTTACCAGAGTCTTGATTTTTCCCGATAGGGCTGATTCTATGATCGAGGTGGGAATTGTTTGCCGTTGTTTAAATGGACGTTCTGTGCTTTCAGAACCATTTCCGGGTTGGCTTGAGTTTAAATTACTAATTAAATTCACTGAGTTTGGGCTGGGGTCATCGTTTGCCTTTCGCTTTTCAAATTGAGGGTCTGAGGGGTCAGTGTTTTCGTCGCACTCCATACTTGAGTTTTTATTCATTTTACTGATCTTAGTGATCAAGAGATCAAAAGGGAAGCCGAACCTGATTAAACTTATATAAAAGATTTCACTTACGTGTGGCTTCGACGTACATACATGAGAGAGACAGTTGTGGTCAGCCCTATCCGACTCCATGAAATGATATCCGTAAATATATACTTCCAAGTGGCAGTACCAAAAAAACCCGACAGAGAGCGCTACTACTGCCTCTACACAGTTTAACAGTATCTGTTATGGGCTCTTATTGAGTATAAATATTTAGTATTAAAATTATTTTTTATTGACAATAGTTAAGTGATGTTACGTGTACAATATTGTTTCTAAATACTTAGTGGAAGTTTTTGCAATCTGCAAATGGTTGGACACAGGTGTATCGTACCGAATTGTGATTCGGGGTAC
>CAKNYM010040685.1:40451-58290 GCA_932195095.1 Andricus curvator
ACATCTATTTGTCTAAGTACAACATATATCACTTAATATTACTAACCGTCAATTATTTTTTAATTATGTAAATTAATTTTGAAATTATATTTCCAAGTGAATTATTCCGTCAGGTAATTACATTGAAAGTCTATGAATCTATTGTAATAGATTCAACATTTATTTTGTAGTGAAAAAAAACATTATTTTAGTTATTCACATTATTATCCCATAACAGATACTGTTAAACTGTGTATAGGCAGTAGTGGCGCTCTCTGTCGGATATTTTTGGTACTACCACTTGGAAGTATATAATTACGGATGCCATCCATGCAAAAGCTTGGAAGTCGGATAGGGCTGGTTGTGGTAGGGAAGAGGTTTTGGTATTTGAGGTTAGGAATCTGGAGGTTATGAGGCTGCGAATCTTCCAGTCTAACTTGGTCACATCAATTTTTGGGCAGCCATTGGAATCAAACTTTGAGATATCGACTCAATTCAATTTGTGAATAGCGATTCAGAGCTACGAATCATTCAGAATTGCGACTTCCAGATATGCAAGCCATGAGCCACGTGGCAGCTTTTTTTATATCGGTAATTTCGATGAATTGGCTTTTCAGCCACAATTTTCCAATATAGCACGACTTTTACATTGAAAATTTCAAAATTTAACACTCCTTAAATTATTCCGTCTTTTTCGCTTGAATTCGAAACCGGAAGTCCCCACTTAGATTTCACGCATGTCCTCCCTCGACCCAGTATTCTCGCTTGCAACGCTCATCTGCCGCCCTCTGCATAGACTCCGTGTTACTGAACTCGTACAGTTTAATTTTTCCACACGGAGAAAAATGGAAGTGAAAAATTGTCTCTTTATTGCTGGCAGTCGAGGTATTCATTACTGAACTGGCGTTATAAAAAAATTCGAGATTGAAATTAGGTTATTGATTCAAGTTCAGTCGCGACATTAACTTCCTCAGGCAACTTAAAAGATTATAGCTTGTCGACGGTCTGGCTCCTCTAGCGCACTGTACGGAGTCCGGCCCAGAATAGGACTCGTTCCTATACTCGCAACAGTAAAGAATGATCGGCCAAATAGATATTTTTCTCGAAACTTTTTTTTGAAGAGTTATCGTATTTAGAATTTTTATCTATTTTTACATTTTCTGTAAACAGAATGAAAACTTTTCGTCAAACTAAATGTTAATAATACTTGATTAGAAAATAAAAAATTAAGGAACATTTTTCGTTCCAAAATGTTAAAATGTAAACCCTAATTTAGTTAATATACTCAATTATAATTACCATTTAGGACTTTTATAAATATAATATTTGATATAACAATTGAATATATGTATACTAAATTAATGATATAAAATTGAAATTGCAAATTCGTATTTCGCGCGACGTATTCCGTGTTTGAAATATCGATTCGGTCAATATTGATTGTATGTTAATTGTGATTGATTTTTGTTAGTGTTCAGTAGGTTAGAAAAATCTGTCATATTATATGCTGTTAATGAGGGAAAGTAAGTAAATAATTATAGTTTATACCTTATTATTGACCTTATATATTATAGACTTATTATATACCTTATTATTGCGAAAAAAACAAATTTATTCGTAAAACACACAACAGGCTCTTTATAAATATTGTTATTTGTTAATTATATATATTTGCGGTATTTACAGTCGCAACAAGTTTCGAGGTTAAGAAGTAGCACATCTGCACGACGAAGACAGACGAAGGTAATTTTGATATTAATTGATTTAGTGTAGTCTTTTTTTAATATATGGTTAATATTTGGTAAAATTCAAGGTCTTATTTCTTATTTAAAAGATATGGTTTATACCTATGAATAATAGTTTAAATGATATACGTTTCTTAACTTACGTACTTTCAGTAGCTTTTCTTTGTATATTATGTGTTTCTATAACTTTGTTATTTTTTATTCCATTTCAAGAAATTGAAAGACTCACAAGCGATTGTGAAATATTTTCAAATTAACACAAGATAAAATAATGTTTCTCGAGTTAGTTTTTAATTATTTACCGAAATTTAATTTAATATATTGTAAAAATTATTTGAATGTTTCAATTAAAATTATAGTTTAAGCCCAGTGGGCAAAAAAATTAGGGATGTCCTAGAGACGTCTTCGGGACATCTGTAAGACGTCTTTTGGAACATGTCTTTTTAACATCCTAGGGATGCTCTTCAGACGTCTAATGTCAGTACGAAATATGTCCCGAGAACGTCCTATGTCTTTAAGGCGTCTTAGAGACGTTGATTGGACTGACATTGGACATTGACAGTCATAAAATAATGCTACTGCTAACACTGGCTGAAAATTGTTTCAACAATTTGTTCATAATATTAACAAAGCACACAAAATGACGAACTTTCCGTACTGAATTTTCATAAATCTCCCTGACAACATAAATCAAGGACAGTTGAGAGATTAAATTATTTTTTGTTGAATTCCAGATGTAATCTGGTGTGTTTCTGTTCAATTCCATCGCCATATTTATGTAACTCCCTTGAGCTCTTTCCATCTCATCCCATTTTTCCCACCCCCAGACTTCTACTCCATAAAGTCCTCCTGATTTAATTAGGACATCCATTATGTATAGTCTCCTGCCCAAACCTCCTATTCTTGTTCTTTTTAAGACTGCCCATGCCGCATTTGCTGCTTTTTGCATTTTTCCTACCATTTTAACAACATGTGTTCTGTGTATCCTCTTATGCCTAGCCTGAATAGTTTTTTAAAGAGAATTTCTCTGTCCACCCTGTCAAAAGCTTTTTTAAAGTCAACGAATGCAGCATAGAGTTTTCCACCTTCGCTTTTTAGTTTATTATTAACAAGACAGTTCAAGACGAAGACGTGATCTCTAGTGGATCTCTTTTTTCTAAAAGCAGCCTGGCTTTCCTTGTATATACCCTTCTTTTCCATCCACTCCCGAATCCTTTCATCCATAATTGCTGCTAAGATTTTATAACCGGAGTCTAGCGAATAAATTCCTCTGTAATTACCCGTATCATCTTCCTCTCAACCTTTAAATATCCGCATTATTCCAGCCTTCTCCTAACCTTTCGCTATTTTCGCCGTTGTCCAGAATCCGTTTATTATTTTATGTAACTCTAAAGCACATACTCAAAAGTTATATCACCATTGAGTTCGTCTTCTCCATGTCCCTGACATTTCCCACTGGCCCTTCTGAGGCTGCTTCACCCCCCTTTTTTCACGGACCCTAACCTTTTCTACATCTGCCATCTCCTCTTCATTCTCCACCTCTGACTCTGTATCAAAGCTATTCACTTTTCCTTTTCCTACCTCAAGTAAGTTCCCCTCTTACTCTTCCTTCTCGGCCTGAATTTTCCTATCGCCTGCCCGAAGCTTCCCATGCATCTACTTTCCTCAATCTTTTTCCACTTTTCCTCTCGTTTCTCCTTTCCCTTTTTTGCGTACAAGCTTTTAAGTTTCTTTTTTTCCTCTTTTAGTTTTTCCCTTCCTTCGTCATTTTCTTCTCCGAGCTATTTTTTAAGACAACCCCAAGCCGTAGTCCTCTGTTCAGCACGTTCCTTGTCAAACCAATCTTCATTACTAATTTCTGAACCTTTATAACCCTTTTCCCCATGCTTTGATAGTAATCCTACCGCTTTTGCTGCCTTCCAAATACATTCCCTGAACCTTACCCATCTACTCTCCCAGTCCTCATTTTCTTCGCATTCCTCCCACAATTTTTCCATTTCTTTTCCATAATCCTCTCCCTTATCCTTTTTTCATTTTAAACGGGTTGTCGTTTTCCTATCTGTCGGTTCCCTATTGAAAATAGTAATTTCTAATTCCAAAGAGAAACTGACTGGAAGATGGTCTGATTCTGTTCTGACTTCAACTTCTTTGACTGGACATTCTTCACTCTTTTCTAAAAAAAATACATATGTAAAACCGACCCCCCGTCTCCGCAGATGTGTATCCACTTTTCCTCCATATCCCCATGTAATCTTCCGTTTAATATTCTAAGCCCTTGCTCTTCACAACATTTGAATAATTTGTATCCCTCTGCGTTTAATACCTTACCTTCTGAGTTTCTAACCCTGCAATAGCCCCTATCAAAATCCCCTGTTCTTTACCCACTTTGGCATTCCAATCCCCTACCAAGGCAAGCTCCTCTCTGCTCCCTCACATTTTTTGTATTTTATTACTCTCCCTTTTACGGGTTTGAGGGCTCCGTTCCCTTTACATCTTTTACAATTTCACTTAGCCACTACGCCTTATGCCTAACTTAACCTTCAATCGCTTCGCTTTCTTATTATTTACTAACTCTTACATATTATCTTACAATTGCGCGAGACCTTCCAGGGCTTCCATTTCCTTTTACCATTTCTCTTCAAGCTTTTGTAAGTTACCCAACACTAATTTTCCTGACATATTTCTCTTGTATCAATTTTGGCCTCGATTTTGGTTTTTTCCACCCCCTTGCATTCTCTCTTCCCTATTCTCTTCTAGACTCTTCATCCACTTTTTCCCTTGTTCACAACCGCTCAGTATCCATCTAACTATATCTACCACGCTCTTTCCCCCTGTACATCTCACCAACACGTGCTCCCATGATTCCCTTTCATAACCACATACTCTACACATTTCCATTTCTTCACTCATCCAATATTTACACTCATTCATTCCTTCTCCCATTCTGAAACGTACCAGCCTGGACCACCTGCTCTCCTTTTTTAACTTTCCTAAATATTGTGGGACCCCTTTCATCTTAAGCAATCTATACCATTTATTGTATTTTGACTCCATAATCTTTTCCCACCTCTTCTCTTCCTGCTCCTTGATCATTTCTCCTTCTACTTACTGTCACTCCCTCCCCTCGTCACACATTCTCCATTCCCTTCTAACTTGCCATTTCTCCTCCTCCCATCTTGAATGTCCCGTGTTTCCTCTCCTCTCTCTATTTAATATTTCCTGCAGGCATACTTGAGCAACTTTTCTACCCTTACCATTCTTTAGTTTCTCTTCAAAATTCCGCACCCTTTCCCTCTGCCTTATCACCAATTTCTCTGTCCCTGTTTCTTCTCTCAACATATATCCTGGGCAGTTCCAGCTCACTCCCATAACCTACCTCAGAAATATCTCTTGCATGTTTTCTACTTTTTTGTACTCCTTCCACCCCCAAATCTCTACTCCATAACACATCACAGACCATACCAGTGAATCAAACAGCCATACTATCATCTTCCAGTTCTCACTGAATCTTCTTTTTCCCATCCCCCACACTTGACCCATCACCTTACTTGCACTTTCTATCCTTTTTTTTACTTGCAGATCATTCCCACCTCCCGCTTCGAACCAGAATCCTAAATAACAAAATTCCTCAACCATTTCCACCATTTACCCATTTATCTTCCATCCATACTTTACTTCATTCTTTCTCTTCCTGAAACATACTATCTTTGTCTTCGTCACATTAATTGTCAGGTCTTTCTCTGTCACATACTCTTCTAATCCTTTTATTAGCAAGTTCATTCCACTTTCATTTTCTGCCAGTAGCACCACATCGTCCGCGTACGCTAACGAGTATATTCTCTTATCTCCTAGGACTATATCCCCTTTACCTTTCCATGTTCTCTTCTAGGTCTGCTAACAATATACCAAACAACAACGGACTTAGCGTGCACCCTTGCCTGAGACCCCTCTCTGTCCAGAACTCCTCTCCTTTCTGTTCCCCGATCCTCACCCTTGTCTTCGTCTCCGTAAAAACCTCTTTTATCCTCTCAATCAGCTCTTCGTACATCTCCCTTTCTTTCATCGCCTTCGACAAAACTTTCCTATTCACCGAGTCAAAAGCTGCCTTAAAATCTACGAAGAGTGCTGCCAGTTTTCCTTTTTTCTGTCCCAGATTTCTGTTGACTAGATAGTTCAGCACGAAAATGTTATCCACTGTCCCCATCCTCTTCCTGAATCCTGTTTGATTGTGTGGAATACTTCCTTTCTCTTCCAACTGTTCTTCTAATCTCTTCCTAAGCACCTCCGCGTATATTTTATACGTTACTGGCATGAGAGTGATTCCTCTATAATCTTCCACTTTTCTACCCCCTCCTTTCTGTAATAAAGAAACTACCAATCCTGCTCTCCCCTCCTTCGGCCATCTTTCTCCTCTCCATACTCTATTACATACTTCCCAAATCTCTTCTCTAACCAACATTGTTGTACAAAGTTACAATACTTACACTATTTCCGTTTAGTTTCCAGCCGCCTTTAACGGTCATCCCATACTCCCACTCTTCAACACACATTCCTTCACTCAATTCTTTCTTTACTCCAATCAAGTGCCCCCTTTAGCTTTACCCTTCTTATTGTCTCTAGTTGCCGGTTTAGCACTCCAAACAAAATCTTCACCCAGTTTAATTTTGAAGTCAGGGATACTCCCCTGCTCTAGCCGGGTTTCTTGAAATATGACCACATCACATTCTCTCCAACATTCTACCGAGTTCAACACATTCCTTCCTCCTGATATGTTCCATGACAAACAGTTAACTACTTTGCACCCAGCTTCCTCGAAATCCATTTCGAGTACCATTTGCATTTCGTTTTCCATGGTACGCCCGCCTGTGGTTCCGAAGCCCCTCACTTTAGTCCAGTTTTTCTTTTTTCTTCTCTCATATAATTCCCACACTAATTCTCTGGCTGAAAGCCTTTCTGGAATCGTTGAATTCTCCTTATCACTGTTGTTGTTCAATTCCTCTTCGTTAACAAACTCTAAACAAGACTGGTTGTCATTTTCTCTTGCTGGCTCCCCTCCCCTCACCTCTCTATTGTTTCTATACAAATTTTGCTGTATCCCCTGTTGCTTATCTGGCTGCCCCCCTTCGCACTCAAGATTATTTTCCGTTCTGTTTATTGTCATTAAATCTTCAGTTTTATTTTGGAGCCTCACGATTCTTTCTCTCAGCTTAGTATTTTCATCCTGCCATTGGATTTCCCTTTCTTTGATCTAGATAGAGCCTGTCATTGTTGCTTCCTCCCTGATGGTCCTTTCCTCATCTTGTTCTCGATCTAGTTTCCCTTTTCTCCCGTAATCCAGGATGTCACTTAATTCTCTTTTCAAAAAGTCACCGAGTCCACACTTTAGAAATTTATCTAGTTCCCCGTTAGCTTTTTTTCCTACCAAGAGTCTAATATTCAAAATAAATTTTCCTCTAAGACATTCTCTTTTTCTGGTTTTTCTGGAGTTTCGTCTTTTTAATCAGACAGGATTTCTCTACTGAAGAAGACTGTCTTGTCACCCGATTCTTCACAAAGCTCATTCCCATAATTTTTATCCTCACCCTAATAGCACGGAACGTTCCGAGAACGTTCCGCGGGCACCTTCGGAACGTTCCCGGAACGTGTAAAATGTCCGCCCCTTGTTGAATGTTCCACTGGGACCTGAGGGGAACCTTCCATTATTGTTATATTTAACAACAATTATCTCGTAAACCGTAAGAGATAGGTAAGAATGGATGTCATTTTTGAGTTTTGAGCACGGCATGTACTACACTATAATAACAATAACGATAATTTATGTTTGGAACGTTCCTCGAACGTTCCGGGAACGTTCCGAAGGTGCGCGCGGAATCTTCCGTGCTATTAGGGTAGATGTTATACTTGGAGAACGTGATAATGTCCTAATTTTTTTGCTCACATTATTGGCATCTTGTCTTTCTTTCTTTAGCGAGGTTAGGAACTTATCCAAACTTCTGGTGGTTTTGCTAGTTCGCTGTTTTTCGAGTTCCCGTTTGCTAGGCCTCCCTCGTCCTCCCTTTTTTTCTAGTGTTTCGCCGATGCAGGGTTCTTGTTGACTGGTCAGACTGCTATTCTCTCCGCTAGAGGCGTTGTTTATATATCCCTCGTCATCAACTGGTGCCAGTGCCTGAACTGCGTGAACCAAAACACTAACTGATTTTTTCCTCTCACCGTACATAACCTCACCATTCTTCATGACTTCTCCCGACCACTTTGTACCTCACTGCGATTACCAAAATTCTGGATAACCCTCTCCCGTAGACTTTATACGTAACTCTTTCTAATCAAATGCAAATTCGACGTGTCCGCGACTGTATGCTTCTGAAAACGCGCCAATTTCCACACAATAGCGCGCGGTGTGTCTGACCCGCTCAAGCACAAAACCGGAACATAATTTTTTAATAATTTATCGATGTTTTTTGATGCACTGATTTACAATAATGGCAGTGAAATGAGTATTTGAATTAATTTTCAAAATTATATGTACATATCTTTTAAATATTTAGCAATGTATTTTGATACGCTGCTATTATTCTACTCAAATTTTGATTTTCTTGAATTATTATGAAAGTTTATTAATAAATCATATTTTAAGAAATAAAAGTTCAAATTGAAAAATATAACGTAAACATTATTTAAACAGTTCAATGCGAATACATATTTAATGATTTGTATATTGTGAACTGAGTATCGGATCGAAATATAATTTTCAAAATTATAGGTAATACTGTTTTAATGATTTGGCGATGTAGTATTTTAATGCCCTGATTTAAAAAAATGGCCGTGAAAGTGCCCGCAAATGTCATTGCTCAAATGACACGATACTTTTTCTATAATTTGTTCAAAAGTGCTAGTTTTTGTTTACCTGTTTTTTGTGTAAAAAGAAGGCGATTTTTTGTCGATTGACGCAACAATGACAATGGGAAATTATCAAAACCATGGCAATAATATGGCAGTAATAATAAGCTGGTTCTCACAATTTATTGAATAGTTGGCCCGTAAAGTTGAGGGCTTCAAAATTTCCGATTTTTCGTGCAAAAAACCAAGCACAGTATTTTCGGAGAAAGTGACGGTGTTTTTTTGCTTTTGCCAAGTGACAAAAGTACATACAAAATACGCAACTCGAGACTTTTCAGGAAATTAATTTTAGGTTAGCGACGAGAGTCGGAAAATAGAATGTAGTTTGCTGCGCACGATGCACGAGTACACCCGAGGCAGCACGAACCCATCCGAGATAACATTTACTTTTTTCACTGTGCCTCACTTTTATCACTGTCCATTTGCTTTTTCCACTGCATCTGTCCACTTTTTTTACTGTTGCCCGGAAAGGTCGGCACTGCGCATGCGCCACGTCATCGACCAAAAATCGGTCACTTTTTACACCAAAAACAGGTGGAAAAACTGGCACTTTTTCGCGGATTATAGAAAAAATTAATTTTCTTCACAATATTAAACTACATGACCTAAAAGTGTAGAAACAAAATATTTTAATAATTCATCAAAATATTTTGAAGTGTTGTTTATAAATATGGTAATAATGTATCGTTTGTATTTGAGGCATCATAATTTATTTTGAGGACATTTTCATGTCTACATTTGCACCACCACGCCGCCCTTATTCATGATATATTCCGTGAATTATCTTAGACCTCCATTTTATAATTACAGGATAAATTTTCAACGACACATTATTGGTATTTAAATTTATAATTCTAATAATTACTATTCATACTTGTTTCCGGATTTATTACGTTGGTTAAGTCAAGCACTTGAAATCTTCAAATGATGTCTCGCCCTTTACTGTTAATAATAGTAATCATAAATTGAATAATTCTACGTTACATGGATTCACTGAATACATTCTTTCAGAATCAAATTTCAGAAAGAATTTACGTGGTCAAAAACTTTAAATAAATACATAGTTATTCGAAAATTGGGTAAATGAAAAAAATTAATATAAAAGTTGTCGCGCGCGTATAATAGTCTAGTACTTATAATTGAATCTTCGGTGTGCTAAAATCTTGTTTTAAGGCGTTGGCCTTTGTTTTAACTCAATTTTAAACGTAGAAATCCACAGTTTATTGCCTTCATTTTCGCAGGTAATATGAAGAACAGACACCAGTTTTTTATGCTACATAGGTGGCGTTAAAAAAATGTATACAAAATTTCTTGTTTGGAGAGTTTTTAAATTTACTTTACTTTACAATTTGTGTTACATACCTAGAGGTCAAAAAACTTTTCCCATTTTTTTTGCGGATTTTAATCAATTATTTTATAAAAGTTCATTTCTATTTAATTGACCCCGGTTTTCGGATAAAATTCTCAACACCTGTGCTCCACACATACGCAGTCGATCTTCTTTCTAGTCTTTGCTGAAAAATCCTACACATGCTGCGAAATATTTTGAACCACTCATGATAAAAAAGCACCCCGATTCTTTTGATTATATATTATCTTCCTTTAATATAAATTGTTTATCTTAAACAATTCTTTTAAAATTATGTTTAATTATAAATTATTACTGGACAATAGAATATCAGACTAAGGGTTAGTATGGTAATTATTTATTTTTCACTGTTGAATGCAATAATTTTTTAACAGTTCAAGGTTAGTGAACCTGCTTTTTTCAGTAAAAATGTAAGTAAATAATAATAATTACTAATTAACATCTTCATACATATATTTACACTATATTACTATATACAATATTTTAGCAAAATATCGTGGTCTTGATTTAGATTTAAAGAGTAGGATTGTTTCTTGATTTTATGATTTTTCCTGAAAATCCTGAACGCTTTCGTGCAAACAGGACAGGAGAATACACTTGCTGATTTTCGTTCTCTTCCACTTTCCCCCAAAAAGTGTACTTCCCTCAAATGTCTTTTTAGGTTGAAAATTTTGGCGAAGGTATCAGAACATAGATTGTATTTCCCTTTTTCGTTCATCACGTTGTATTCGAGATTTATCATTCCGCCATATTTTAGAATTTAGAAGACCGAGCACTCGAGCAGACGAAAAATGACGCGAAGACTATGGTAGCGATGGTGGGGGGAGCCTTCGAATTCAGCTGTTGTTACGTCCGGATTTTGCGGAAGTCAATATTATTCCGCTAGCAACAACGATGATTGGACGTAGAAGTTCCGGGGGTTCGTTGCTGACTTGATTGGCTTGAAAGCCAAAACCGTGAAACTATGTTAGAATTATGGGAAACCGTATTATGAATAAGATATATACGTTCCCATGGCCATAACTCGTTTATGGTACTTCACAAATAGGAAGGAAACACACTAGGTTTTAGGTAATCCAATCAACACTTTATTTCACCATTGCACAGCTGAGATACAAACATGACGCCATCATGATGGCGGAGAGAGAGAGAGAGAGAAAACACGGACAACACACACGTCGAACCAGTGAGACGGGTAAGTCTAGAATGACTCCACCGTGGACGTAGCAACGAGTGAGTCGAGAGAATTATCGCGCAAGCGCGGAGAACATGGAGTCGACCAGGCGCGTAGCGGCAAACTGGTCGCTCCCCACACACTCCCCCCCTAGTATTTACGATATTTATTCGAACAAATACATAATGCGAGGCATGTACTAATGCATCGATTGAAACATATAATTTTGAAATGCATGTGTGTGAGGAGTTGCGTAGATTATGCGTTGTTATTCTTACTTAAAAAATGGTTGCGATGTTTATACATTGATCAAATTGCGTCGATTGTATTAATTTTCTCTGTTCAAAATGAATTAAGTGATATTACGAAAGAACTTCTGGGTCTATATACATGTTTAGTTGATTAAGATTGATTATAAAATATATATAGTCGATGACGGTTTTGTAATGTGGAATATAAAAATTCTTAGATATATAAAATTTTATGAAGGAAGATCGTACATATATAGAATGTGATAATATAACATGTGATAGTATAATAGTCGATTGCAGTAGGAATTTGACTCACCCTGTGGCTTTAAGAAAAAGAGCGATATATAAAAAAGAAATCGTTTAGCCTAAGTACTACTTAACCTTCTAGTGGTTTGACATATAATATAGCAGGTCAGTCTTATAACAAATGCTTTGGGTTATGCTACCATTTAAGAAAATATGTGACGTGTTGGTTTCGCTGTCAGTCTTATAGTTTAAAGGTCACCTTTTTCTTCGCGGAGTTTCGTAGGATCAAGGGAATGTGTCGCTGAGGGCGCTGGTGACCTATTGGCGCAGGTACGTTGTGAACCACATGAGATGTTCGATCAAGATCGGTTCTTGTTTGATTGAGTGACATGTTTTTGTCAGACGGGGTCGCGGTTTCGCTTTCTGGAGTGACATGGGTCGCAGATTTCTCTGTGTTCGGCACAGAGGTCGTAGGCTTTACATCCAGAGTTTCTGGAGCTATAGAGTCGCGTAGGATGAAGGCTGGTTTGACATTTTCTATTGACACCCGTCTGGCGGCACCGTCGACGTCTATCTCTATGACGCGGTCTCCTATCCGTTTGATAACCCGATGTGGTCCGGAGTATGGGGGTTCGAGTGACTTCCTCGCGGCTCCGACACGTAGGAATACGTGCGAACAAGTGGCTAATTTTTTTGATATGAAGCATGCTCTGTTGTGTCGATGGTCGACCGGAATAGGTTTGACGTTTTTCATGTGGACGCGGAATTCGTCCAGGAAGGCCTGTGGGTCCGGGGTGCGGTCGTCTGGAATAATGAACTCGCCGGCAATACAGAGGGTTGTTCCGTATAGGCATTCTGCGGGTGATGAGCCGCAATCAAGAACGCTGGTTCTTAGCCCGAGCATAACGGTCGAAAATACGAGCGCCCAGTTGAGGGTGGCGTGGCACATGATTGCCGCTTTTAGAGCGCGATGGAAGCGTTCTATCATGCCGTTAGAGGCAGGGTGATAAGGAGTGGTTCGGATTCGATGGCATCCGATGAGCTTAAAGAGCGATTCGGAAAGGCGAGACTCGAATTGTCGGCCCTGATCGGTTGATAGGGTCTCTGGGGAGCCGAACCTAGTCACCCAGCCATCGTAGAAGGCCCGACAAACCGTGGCGGCCTCAATGTTTCGTAGTGGGATAGCCTCCGGCCACCGGGAGAAGCGGTCGATTATAGTGAGTAGGTATTTATGGCCATCGCACTCGGGGAGGGGGCCGACGATATCCATGTGGATGTGTCTGAAGCGTGATTCAGGAGCAACGAATTGTGCTGGTTTTAGAATGGTGTGCCGAGCCACCTTGGATCGTTGGCAGTCCAGGCATGATCTTGCCCAGCTGGATATGTCTCTGTGCATGCAGGGCCAGACGTATTTTTGCGAGATCACGCGGTTAATGATTTTCACGCTGGGGTGCGAGGGTTGGTGGAACATTTCGAACACGCATTTTCGTAATGATGTCGGAATGACTGGACGCAAGACGTCTCCCGACAAATCGCAATACACCGATGTTTTGTTCGGACCCCACATGATTTTTCTGATGTTGAGGGAGGATTTTGAAGATGTGCAGTATTGCCCTATCTCGGGTTCAGCCTCCTGGGCCTCTGCGAGCTCGGTAATTCGGATCTCCGTCGGAAGCAGCATTTCTTTCTCAGGCTGTGTGAGAGCGTCAACTCGCGACAGGGCGTCAGCCACGACGTTGTCGATACCAGGAAGGTGTTCGATGACGGTGGTAAATTGTGATATGAAGGATAGTTGACGTTGCTGCTGGGGGGAAGCTTTTTCAGAGCGTTGTGATAAAGCGTAGACGAGAGATTTATGATCCGTCACTATCTTGAATTCGCGCCCCTCGAGGAGGTGACGAAAGTATTTGATTGCCTCGAAAACAGCAGTCAGCTCTCTATCATAGGCGCTGTAGTTGCGCTGGGTCGGGCTTAGTTTTCGCGAGAAGAATGCGAGAGGTTTCCAGGTACCGTTTATGCGTTGTTCGACCGAAGCTCCTATGCCCGTATCAGAGGCGTCCGTAACGAGACGTGTTTCTGCCTCGAGTGAGGGGTGAGCGAGCATGGCGATGTTGGAAATATCGCGTTTGACAGTTTCAAATGCTGTTTCGGCCTCAGGATTCCACTCAATCGCGCGCTTGTCATTTTTGCGAGAATTTACTAAGAAGCGGTTGAGGGGTTCCTGTACGTGGGCTGCCTTGCGCAAGTTGCGGCGGTAAAAATTGGCCATCCCGAGGAATCGCCGGAGGTCGACGACCGTTGTGGGTTTGGGGTATTCCCGAATGGCTTTGACCTTTTCATGAGTAGGTTTGAAGCCATTGCTGTTTATGGCGTGACCCAGGAATTCTATTTCAGACAACCCAAACTGGCATTTGTCCGCATTAATGTGTAAACCAAATTGCTTCAATCTCTGGAAAACTAAGCGTATATGACGATCATGCTCCTCAGGTTCTGAGGACGCAATGAGTATGTCGTCAATATACGCGAAGACGAATTCCAAATCCCCTAGGGCCTGAAAGATATACCTCTGGAAAGTCTGTCCGGCGTTGCGTAACCCGTATGTCATCACGACGTTTTCAAAGAGTCCGAAGGGGGTGATGACCGCCGTTTTCGGAATGTCTTCGTGTGCGATGGGGATTTGTTGGTAGGCCGTTTGAAGATCGAGTTTCGAGAACACCGATTTACCATGCAGGTTGGCTGAGAAATCGTGCAGGTGAGGTACCGGGTAGCGATCTGGGACCGTCACAGCGTTGAGGCGGCGATAGTCGCCGCAGATTCTCCACTGCCCGTTATTTTTGCGGGTCATGTGGATGGGAGAGGCCCATGGACTGCTTGAGGGTCTGCAGATCCCGTTTTCGACATCGTGTCTGAATTGAGCTTTTGCCGCGGCAAGTTTCTCTGAGTTTAGTCGGCGAGCACGTTCAGAGACGGGTGGACCACGGGTGAGTATGTGGTGAGATACGCCGTCAGGGAGCCGCGACGGCGCCTGAGCTAATCCGGTAACCTCTGGGAATTCGGTTAGGATCTTAGAGTAGGCTGAGGAGCGATCAATGGTGCTAATGCTATGCAGAGGAGCACCTTTTATGAATCCCATCACACAGAGTCCGGTCATGGGGTCGATGAGTCTGTGTTGACGTACGTCAACGAGTAGACCGTAGTGTGCAAGTAGATCGGCACCAATAATGGGGTACGGCACCGCTGCCACGCAGAAGTTCCATCCGAGGTCCCGGCGCAGACCAAGACTGAGGGATATGTGCTTCTCTCCGTACGTGGAGATACGCGAGTTGTTTGCTGCGAAGAGCACTAAGGCCGTTGCTTTGGATTTAGGGTTCGTTTTCGCGGGGAGGATAGATATGTCTGAGCCTGTGTCGACAAGGACTATCATGCCCGTTTCCCGATCTCGAACATGGAGACGTTTTGTTTTGCCGTTGTAGCCCACTGTCTCAACATGGGGAGGCTTTTCTAGTTACCCGTATTTTTGGGTCGGTTGTTGTCCCATGAGCAAGGTTTGATGCATTTAAGGGCATCGTGGTCGTATTTGTCATGGTACCAGCAAGGGCTGGATGGGTCCCGATTTTTGAAATTTCTAGATCGCGATCTAGATCGCGAGCGGTAACGGGGAGAAGAACCAGTTGCTTTCTCGAGTTTAACTTTTAGCGCGGAAACTTCTGCGATAAGAAGGTCTATTTGATTCTGTTGATCGACCTCGCGGGATTGGAGGGAAGAAGCCGCAACTTCAACACCGCTGGTTGTGCCTAGTTCCGATATCTTATCGGCGAGCTCCGCGAGTTCTTGCAAGTTATCTATCTTGCTTGCGGATAGGATCATCCTCACGTTCTGAGGCAGTTGATCCATAAATAATGATTGCATGACTTCGTCGCTACAACCGTAATCGTTGAGGGCCCGGAGACGCGCGAGGATTAGAGAGGGTTTTCCGGAGCTTAATACTTGGCCCTTTAGAAGCTGACGTAACCGAGATTCAGAGGACATCAAGTAGGTACTGATTATCCTCTTTTTTATTTGGCCGTACAAGTCATTCGGCCTTGGTTGCACCTGCAAGATGTCTGGAATAGAGACCATGATCTCGGGGTCTAGTTGGGCGATCACGTGATCGGCTTTGGTTCCGTCGACAGAAATACCCACGGAATTGAAGGATGATTCAATTTGCATGAACCATAGGCTTGGGTCAGAAGCGAAAAATTTAGGAATCTTGGGAACGCGGTACGAATCGACGCGTGGGGCATTTTGAGTTCGTAACTGCTCTAACGCGTGTTCATGTGAGGTTCGCATTTCTTCGATAACGTCCGGCAGGGCGGCTATATCTTCAGTGGCCATGTTGGATTTTTAATTTTTCCGAATGAAAAAAAAATAAAAGAATAAAATATATATAAAAAGTGGGTACTCGATTCGCGAGAAACTATAGAAGAGAGGATGCCACGTTATTGTTGTCAGAATGCGTCGAATTCCGCGAGTAGAAAGAGAATTTGTCCGCGAGCGTCAACAGATGAGAGAATGTCACGTTAATGTTGCCTGAGTGCGTGTAATTCCGCGGAAAAGTCACTCGAGTATCCGGGGGAATAACGGACGAACATGGTGACCGTGATTCTATTTTGCCTATTTATCGAGAAGTAAACATTTATGACATGATATCTAGGTTATGGCATATAGTGAGAGTTACGACACGAATCACGTTGACATATAGGCAAATTAGGACATATATACAAGTTATGGAATACAGAACAGGTTATGATATATAGTACACATTATGACGTATGAACCACATTATGACATATCGAGCATATTATAGTTGTGACACATTATTGCATATATATTATGGACTAAGTTAGGGATCCTTAGTGGAATTTAAGAGGAATTTGGTTTGAAAAATTGTTGGTACCGTGATTCAGTGTGAAAAGTGTACAGTGATTTTGAATTTAACGGTTCTCTAGAAAAAATGTGACGTTTAGGTTATGGAACGTTAGCGAATTTGCGTTTTGTAAGGAAAGAGAAGAAAATTCGTACCATAACTTTTTGTTAATAATAATTGGTAAATTGTCGCTAACGATCGTTTAAAATTTACGTGTCTTTCGCTAAACTGTTGCGATTAATCGGAGAAAAAGAACAAGATTTTGATGGTACCAACATGTAACACGTCCGTACGGTGTAGAAAAACAATGTATATATGAAGGGAGAAGAAAAATGTCTAAAATATATATAAAATAAATCTTACGGACTTACAGAGACTTGCGATAACTACGCTTGTGAGGATGTTCGGAAGTTTGGCTGACTCTGCTGAATGCTGCCTTCCCTCTCAAGTGCGAGTGTGTTGGTGAGACGGAGTGAGAACTGCGTTGTTGATTGACTTGTCGTTACGTCATTGGAAGATGGTGGCTGCTTGCTCCAAATGTTTTCCCTCCATGAAAAAAATTTTTCGGAATCTGGCACCATGCCCTTTGATGAATTTTCCGGTTGTTGTTTTGCTCCCCATTAGGTGAGGGGGTTGGGAACGGCTCGAAAGGTGTGCTTAGCGCTTTCGAGGAGGTTGTTGATGGATAATGCCCGAGCGGCGTCCGTGTATGTAAACAGTGCGTGGTTCGACTCGGTGTATGGCATTTTTTTTTTAAGAAAACGTGCAGCTCTTTGGTATTCACTGCTTCAATAAGGTCTTTGACTCACTTTTCTTGCAGATAAGGCATGCTGATCCTTGAGGAGCCAGAGATAGAGATTGATTTCCGTGGATGAGTTTTCGGCGTCCTTTTCAGCATCGGGGTCACCAGTATGGGAAACCGTATTATGAATAAGATATATACGTTCCCATGGCCATAACTCGTTTATGGTACTTCACAAATAGGTTGGAAACACACTAAGTTTTAGGTAATCCAATCAACACTTTATTTCACCATTGCACAGCTGAGATACAAACATGACGCCATCATGACGGCGGCGAGAGAGAGAGAAAACACGGACAACACACACGTCGAACCAGTGAGACGGGTAAGTCTAGAATGACTCCACCGCTCCCCACAGAATGAATCCAGGATTTGAATTTATGAAGAAAAACAATTTGCACAATTAACGAATGATTCACAGTGTTATTTATTATTATTCAACACTATTGTATGTAATTGATTTCACATTA
>CAKNYM010040686.1:1745-31020 GCA_932195095.1 Andricus curvator
AATCAATACAACTTTTCTATTCTCGCATTAACTTAAATTATGAGAATGAGAAAATTTTTACTATAAAAAACGATTTAAAAAATATATAAATTACCATAACTTCCCTACTCTTCAAAAAAATGTATCAATATTATAGGTAAATCGATTCGTCTCGAATCAAGGAATCTTTTATATTCTTGCATCAACTTTGAATTATGCTAATGAAAAAAGTTTTACTATAAAAAACCGATTTTTAAAAAATTATTCAGTGCTAAAAAAATGGAATAAATATTTTTAGAAATCTTTAGGTCAGTTTTAAGATATTAGTGAGGAAAATAAGCCCTCCAAATTTCATCAATTTATCTGCAACCGTTTTCTAGTTATCGTGTTCACAAAAAACCGTGACATCCCCATACACACATACACATCCACACACAGAGCCAAACAATTGCTTAGAACATTGTATTATTTGAAAATGTTACCATTACAAAGCTTCCTCTATGAGGAAGCAAAAACTTAAGTTTTCAAAAAAATAATTGAATTCTCCACCTAAAAAGATGAATTTGGAAGAAAAAAGTGTAATAGTTGATATTTCAAGCAAAAAAATAATTAAATTTCATCCAAAAAAATGAATTTTAAAACCAAGCAGATGACATTTCAACA
Source organism: Andricus curvator (assembly GCA_932195095.1). Taxonomy (NCBI): domain Eukaryota; kingdom Metazoa; phylum Arthropoda; class Insecta; order Hymenoptera; family Cynipidae; genus Andricus; species Andricus curvator. The sequence continues at coordinate 2,388 of CAKNYM010040686.1, forward strand.
AATAAAGATTTTTCAGTCATGAAAGAAAAAAAATTTATCCAAATCGTCGAACCTTCAAGCCAAAAGACGAATTTCTGTACAAAAATGGAATTTTCAACCAAAAAATATTAATTTTCAGAAAAAATTATTTGTTATAAAATAGTTAAATTTTCAAACAATGAGATGAATTTTCAACTAAAAATATTAATCTTCAACAAAAAAGTTATTTCTTAACAAAGTTAAGCAAAAAAGATTAATTTGCAACTAAACAGTTGCATTTTTATCCAAGAAAGATGCAATTTTCATCCAAAAAAGATTTTATTGACTTTTCCATATCAAAATATGAGTTTTATACAAGAAATAAATTTTCTACGAAAATAGTTGAATTTTCAACCCAACAAGACTAATTTCCAACAAAACAGTTGAATTTTGAACCAAAAAGCATGACTTTTTAACAAAATTGTTAAATTTTCAACCAAACAGTAGCATTTCTCTCCAAGAACGGTGCAATTTGTACTGAAATAGATAAATTTTGTAATTAAAAAGACAAATTTACAAAAAAATAGTTGATTTTTCATCCAAAAAAGAATTCAGTTAAAAAATCAACATTAAGCTTCAATTTTAAACAAAAAGTAAATTTTCTACGAAAATATTTGAATTTTCAACCCAAAACGACGAATTTTTAACAAAACTGTTTCATTTTTATCCAAGAAAGATGCAATTTCTACTAAACTAAATGAATTTTTAAATTAAAGAGACAAATTTTCAAAAAAATGGTTGAATTTTCATCCGAACAAGTTGAATGTTCAACACTAAGATATGAATTTTGAACAAAAAGTACATTTTCTACGAAAATATTTGAATTTTTAACCCTCAAAGACGAATTTTGAACAAAATAGTTGAATTTTCAATCAAAAAGAATGATTTTTTAACAAAATTGTTGAATTTTCAAACAAATAATACAATTTATAACTCAAAAGATAATCTTCAAGAGGAAGCAACTGCAAAAAAAATAATTATAAATACAAGGCAAATAAATTACTAATAAGAATAATATGTAAGTTAATATTCAACTGCCAGAATGTTAAACTTGTAAAAATTTTAAACTAGAATCTTTTATAAACGGAATAAAAATATTTCATATTTATTCTTCTTGACAGTTATTTAAAGTTATAGAAATTCACTGACTTTTACAAGATTTGTGTTTGTTAATTCCCCGACTTTTCCCTGACCAATAAAATTCCCTGACTTTTTTTTTTAATTGTTGTTGGCTAGGTTCGATTTTCACTGACCAGATTTCTTTGGCGCGTACAATTCATATTAAATTTATGTATACTTACTGCGAGTTATTTGTTTCATTTGCGAATTTCCAAAAATTACGTACATGAATGAAAGACCCCCCCCCCTTCCGTAACGAATCGTAGCAAAATATCTCGACCCCTCCCACCTCCTTGAGCTGTTACGTAATTTAAGTAGGGTCCCTAATAAGCAAACATTATGTGAATAAAAAGTGTTAGCACAAATATTTTCGCTTAGCCCAGATACTTCGATATAATTATAATATATTTGATATAATGTTAAAAATATTTACTATTGAAATAGTTTACTTTAGGCCACATGTCTTTTACTTTAAAAATTTTTTACTTTTTCATAACGAAAACTAATAGTACCAACTTACAATTTGTTATGATGACAATTCTTACAATTAACTGTTTGAACATTTCTAAATTTTTTAAATTAAAAAAAATGAAAATTTCCATTAAAGATTTTCAGGCCCATATCTCTAGTGATGACTGTTTACAGTTTAAAAAGACCCCAGCCTCCACGGCATTGTATAATAACTACTTCTCTTTACCTGTTGTAGTATACAGTGCTGAAGACCAGAATTTTCTCGGAAATATTGAGACAATACTGTTCGAAATACCTCTTGTATTTCAAAATATTTTGACATAGTATTTCTACCCGCTCATATTTCACGATTAGTCGTTTATCTCTAAATATTTCCTGACCTAAAGAAGTAGAGAAAGGGTAATTTTAGATAAATAAACCAAAAATGACAAAGTCCATCAAAAAATGGTTCAAGAAATTTTTTAAGGACATTTTAAAAGCTGCAATTCAACCATACAACTTTTTTCCGTATCTCACGCTGTTTTTCCGAAAATTTGCTTTTTATTTTTTTTTACAGTATTTTCGACAAATAAAACCGAAAATGACAAATCCTAACAGAAAATGCTCAGAAGAAATTTTGTAGGATTTCTTGCATACTATTTTCGAGAAATAAAACCCAAACATCAAGTCTTATCAGAAAATGGTTGAGGGAGAAATTGTAGATATTTTAAAAAGCTTCAATTCTTCTTTTAAACTTTCTTCACGTATCTGTCGTTGGTTAACAAACTCGCTCTTTCTTTTAGAATACAAAAAAGTTTGCCAAAGCTCGACGATTTGATCCGTTCATTTTTTCGAGAGTTATCATGTTTACGGACATACAGACATACAGACAAACGCCATTGCAAAAACTTGATTTTCGGCTTCAGGGGGTCTCAAAACGTGCAGATCCGTTCAAAAACTGAGGTGTGAAATTTCGGCCTATTGTAATACTTTCTCAATCATAAATGATTAGAGTGTAAAAATGATTACATATTTTAATGAGTGAAGACTTATTTTATGCATTAGAATTATAATTCTAATTAGAAATTCTAATTAAAGTTTTTAATTTTTTAATATAAGAATTATTCCAATTAGAACGTTTTCTATTAAAAATGATGACTTCTAATTTAAAATAAAAATTCCTAATTTTGAAGGTTTCAATTAAAAATCATTTAACATTGAAGGCTTTTAATTAGAAATTATATAATCTTTATCGGTTATATTCGATTTTGTTTAACTTCGCAAGCGTTCCTCATTTGAAAGATCAATTTAATAAATTCTGACATTATTAGATTTTTATCGTTGCAAAATAATAGCAATGCTTTTATTTATAACCCTGCAACCTTAACATTTATACATTTGCCAAGAAAAAAAAGTTTTGAATGTAAGTGAAAATTTAGTATAAGTTTCTGGAGTTAATTTTTACACATAATTGATTGGTGCCGTTTACTTCTAACCTAGGATCAATATTGATTAATTTGTTTCAAATTATTGAATAAAAAATTGCTGTAAGAAAATGAAAATTTAATACATGTTTTTTATCCATTTTAAAGAAACATTTATATCATCTTTACTTAATACGCCGGAATGTGAAATATCAATTGGAAAACTAAATATTTACCTAATTACAAAATTAGCATTAAAATTAATTATTGTGGCAAACCTTTAATATTGTCACTAATTTATTTTCTATACAAATAAAATAAGGATTGGAATTTCAAAAATGTTATCATTTTATATTAATTTGTTATTTTGTAAATCATGTCAGAATCCCTGCTTCTACTTTACCGATGTTTTGAGATAACATGGAGAAGCTGCAAGGATAATAGATTTAAAATCATTACCCTTAGAACCGCAGAGCAACGATTGCACCTACAGAGAAAGAGTGAAGGAAGGTAGTACGAAGAGGGCAGTAGCTACGCACCGCACGAAAGTAGTTGCTATATATATTTTTCCCCCACTCCGCCGCCACTTGCCGCATCTACTATCTGTTTCAAAAATCCTGGCCCCTCTACAAATCATTGAATAACTCAATAAAAAAAAATCGCTTAAAAAAAGGAAAAACATCTTGTCAATCCTCATTTCATTACGAATAAGTACAATATCATTTGATTGCGATGCGCCCGTAAGTTTCGATGCAAATTCGCAGTGAAGGTGAAAAAACGTGGTTAAAAGCACCTTTTATAACTTGGTCAACTTTCGACCGTTGCATTTCGTGAAAAAATGCATGAATTTGCTGGCAAAAAATCGAGTAGCTAGCTTGAAGTTTTATTTATGAGTACGTTTTCGAAAAATTCAAAAATATTTATAACTTTGGTGTCGACAGTAAATAAAAGCGAAGGATGCTAACTCAGCTCCTAATCAAGCTGGAAGGCTCTACTGAGGCTTGAAATTTTTCAAAAAAATCAACAAATGCAATGGTAGGTTTTTAAATACAGTTAATTACATCAATAACACGCTATTGCATATTATTTTTTTCGGCTTTTTTTTGGGACTGGAGGCACAAAAGAAGTCGATGATACTCTCAGCGGGTTCCAGGGTATCGATGTCCTGCTTGATTCTTTGCCTCATAAAGTGACCCTTTTTTTCTTCAACTTTCGTACATCTGGTGGCATGTGCCGCGTGGGTCAACTGCCTTTGACAATAGTGGGCCGATACCCCTTCAACGTATCGATTACAATTGTGGTCAACTACCGTAGAAAAAAAACAGAAAAAAATAATATGCAATAGCGTGTTAATGATGTAATCGACTGTATTAAAAAACCTACCATTGCATTTGCTGATTTTTTTGAAAAATTTTAAGCCTCAGTAGAGCCCTCCAGCTTGATTAGAAGCTGAGTTAGCATCCTTCGCTTTTATTTACTGCCGACACCATAGTTATAAATATTTTTGAATTTTTCGAAAACGTACTCATAAATAAAACTTCAAGCAAACTACTCGATTTTTTGCCAAGAAATTCATGCATTTTTTCACGAAATGCAACGGTCTAAAGTTGACCAAGTTATGAAAGGTGCTTTTAACCACGTTTTTTCACCTTCACTGCGAATTTGCATCGAAAATTATGGGCGCATCGCAATCAAATGATATTGTACTTATTCGTAATGAAATGAGGATTGACAAGATGTTTTTCCTTTTTTCAAGCGATTTTTTTTGATTGAGTTATTCAATGATTTGTAGAGGGGCCAGGATTTTTGAAGCAGATAGTAGGTGTATAATATCTTTGCTGTGATCCACTCGTATGGGATCGGCAATCTCCCACCTCATCTCTGGTTTGTGTCGTGTTCTCAATGAGAGAGTTTACCGCTGACAAGGCGGCGCTGTCGAACTGACCAAATGGACACGAAATTCAAAGTCCTAATTAGCAAAGTCAAGTTTTTAAAGAAATTCATAGAAAATAATTTGAAAAAATTATGAATCGTGAATTGTAACTAAATGAAAGACGAATTTGCAAAATAGAAAAGCATTTTGGAAGGGATAGTAAGAGAATTTGGCAGACCCGGAAGTTTTTACAGATGGTAGGTAAGGAAAATTGGAGGAAAATTGGAAAATAATTCTGTTTTTAACATTTTGCTACCTCACTGGTAGCGAGAACCAAAAAATTACTGGTACTAACAATAATATTTCTGGGAAAATTTTTAATGATTTCGGTTTTATTTTGAAAGGTTAACTTCAAGTTTTTAGTTTTGTAGATATATATTATTCAGAAGTTTTGAAAAGATTAGAAAATAATTTACATATTGAGAATTTTGGAAGCTTTTAAGAAAATAAAAAATTTTCTTAAGATTGTTAGCAAAATTTCAAATGATTTTTTAATTTCAAAAATTAATTTTCATTTAATATTTCGAAAGATTTTAAAACATTTTAAAAGATTACAAAAATTGCCAAAAAAAAATCATTTTAAAAGATATTTAGGAGGTGTATAAGTTTTAAAAATACAGTGAAATCGCGATATAACGCTCTTCAAGGGACCGACCGAGAAGAGCGTTATAAACGGAAAAACGTTATATGCGGGAAAAGTCAATCTCATCATGTCGTTCGTAAATATTGTTCTTTTATGAATCAATCAGAACATTCATATCGTCATTATTAACCATCAACATCCATGACCATCATAAATTACCATTAATTATCACTATTATAAAATATAATTTATTCATTAACAATGTATTCCGCATCGGAAGTTCCTGTAGGCGGAATACTTATACTGGTTGCAATAAAATTAAATAAATTGTTGGAAATAAATAAAATGATGTCGAAAATTTAAAATGATGAGCGTTGGTGGAAAAAAATAACCTTTGTCGTCTAGCGCATACTGTACTAAAACCTTTAGGCATACCCGGTAAGAAGAGAAGAATTAAAAAAAATTCAGAATCTGAATTCCCATTAATACGTGAATTTTCCTTCATCGAAAGTTCCACCAACGAGTAGAAAAAAAAGCAAAACCTATTCCTTTTAATTGACTTATAAAAATTTAATGGAAGTGTCTTGGGAGGAATTAAAAAGTGGAGAAATGTCAAAGAAAGAATAGAAAGGAATAGAATAATGTAACTTTTAAGGTGAAACTGTGAATTGAAATAAATGCATTTTTTAAATAAATAAGTATTGTATTTGGGTAAATTATGTGAACATTTTTTTATTAATCTATCGAACAGAAACATATTTTGACTGATTTCATATGAAATCTGTCTTGGAACACGCACTACTGCTGTGCAAATTTGCATGGATTGCACAGCATGTCAGAATGAAATTAAAAATAACCATGACAAAAAAAATTCAAATTTCCAAACTTATGTTGTACACGGAGGAATAGAAAACATGTAGGCGCACACATTTTGTGGACGGATTAGAAAGAACTAAATTAATCGAAAATACAGCATTTAAGTATGGAATTGAAAATAACCATGAAAGGTGTGTCTAATGCTCACATTAAGAGGAATATTCGCCTGCATGGAACACAACACAAGTGGCAATCGTTAAGGAAATAGAAAAGAATTGGTTTCGTAGATAAACCTATTCTTTCGTTGGGCACTTCTCCCGATGGAAAATTAGCACATTCAAAAAAATTAAATAATGCTCACTCTTTTGTTTATATCTGAAAATATTAATTTTTCTCTATTCTTCTCTTCTTACCGGGTACCTACTGCCAATATCAAACAAATAAAGCATTCATCTTATTTGAACAAGAAATTATTCCTTCGTTAAAAAATTTGGTGGCCCTAAAAAGGGCCGATTATTGTTTGTAAAACTCGAGGTTAATTTTTCATGCACGCGCGCCTTGACGTTTGGTCTCCTTACTCTTACTCCATGGAGTAATTGTTGAAAAAATCCTGTAAAATGGTTTGCCGCAATTTGTCATGTTTTGTTTTTATAATTTTACTCTCCATTTTGTGGATGCTACTGATGAATTCCTCAGACTCGTTTGAAGAACTTGTAAAATATCCTCTGAGGATAGAGAGCGCATCTAGTGCAGCTGACCTCGATGGAGGAGGAGGTGGTTCGTCGTCGTCATCACCATCTTCATTACCATCTTCGTCCTTGCTCTGTATCGAGTCAATGATGATGTCTGCATGATAAAGACCGATTTTTAGTGGTGATAAGATTGTCATCCAGAGCTACGTACTGATCGAAGGTGATACCAAGGCGGTTCATTAAAACCTGACTCTCGTCATCGTCAAGGATTACTTCAGACCGTTCCTGAAAAGAATTGTGCACACTGTTCAAAATTTTCGAAAATGTCCAAAATATTGAAGACATTTCTTTTGAAAAAGTGGACAGACAAAAACGAAACTTCGGTTCTTAACTTTTCCATAAATACAAAGTGATTAATAGTGTAAAAGAGATGTATTTTGGCAGAAATTTCTAACAGTGCATGAATGAAGATATAAGCCTAGCTTTAAAATGTAGATTTATGAAGATTTTGAAGCAATAGAATCTTTTTAATAATTGTGAAAGGATTCAAAACTATACAAAAAAAAAAGAAACATTCTTAATATTCCTGGAAAAATTTGAAATAATTTTTCAATTTTGAAATTAATTTTTAAAGAAAATTTAAACAGATTTCAAAAGGTTTCTAAAAATGTCGAAAAAGATCATGAAGATTTTAGGGCAATTTTCCTAATTTTGAAAGATTTTTCCAATTTTTAAGAAAAAATTGAGTCAGTTTAAAATATAATTAGGAATTTTAGAAGTTTTGAAGAGATTAAAAATGTTTTAAAACTTAAAAAGGTTTCTGAGAATGTATAAAATAAGTTTAAATTTCTTCCAAACTTCTAGAACTCCTAAATATCTTTTAAACTGACCCGAGTTTTTCCTAATATTTTGTAAAAACATGTAATAACGAAAAATTGTCTAAAATTGTCTAGCTTGCTTTTCAATAAATCTGAAATCTTTATAAATCGTTTTGAACTTTTTCAAGAATCTTAGGAAAATTACATTTATATAACATAAAAACGAACTGATAATATTTACTTCCTCGGTATCTTTTGTACTGTCAATAAAATTAAAAAACTCTTGAATCATAAACTTTTAAAATTGAAATAAAAATTTGTTTGATTCAAACACTCAATAATTTAAACGTATAAAATTAAACGTATAAACACTTTTTAATTAACAAAATTTTAATTCAATGAATTTATACTGCAAAATAACATTTTTTAAACTTTTATAAATTGTACAGTTCAAAGATTCAGATTCAGTTCATAAAATATAAATCCAGGTTATCGTTTTCAAAGCTGTAAATTGAAGAATGAGCCAATAAATTTGTGAAGTTTCAAATAAATATTAATTATTGATTGAATTTCTGTTCAATTCTTATTCATACATAAAAATTTGTTTTTGCTTTGAAATATTTTTAAATATTCCCTGTAAATTATTTTTTCCCTATAAAAAATCATTTTTCAAGGAATATCAAGGAAAAATTTTTATTATCTTAAAACATTTTAAAATCCTTAAAAAACTTCAACATTTTGTTTCAAAATCTTTATAAATCTACATTTTATTTAAAATTTTTTGAAATCTTTTCCAATTTTAAATTATTTTGAACATTTTTTTAAAACATCTAAATATCTTTTTAACAGATTCTAATTTTTCCTAAAATATTTAAACAATCCTAAAAATTAAAAAAATTTTATTGAAACCTTCTGGATTCTTTTTTGACAATTTTGGTAATCTTTTGAAATATTTCGAAATATTTTCTTAAAATTAATTTTTCAAAATAAAAAATCATTTTCAATTTCCCTAGGAATCTCAAAAACCTTTGTTTTAAACTTTTCACAATTCTTAAAAAAATTCAAATTGCTACGTTGGTGCATATTGTATATGGATATGTATATAATATCTATTATGGAGAACTTTTGAAGGCAGCTTTATAATTTCAACATAATAATAATAATAATAATAATAATAATTACACTTACTTTGTATAGAAAGAATTTATCAGAATATAAATATTTTATTTAATTACTTGAAATTCAATATTTCATTTTTATTTACATATACACTTTGTTTTCCTTTATAAGAAAACACGTAACTTCCATCTTTGATTTTTGCGTTACCGCTACCCGATACTTCTCGCCATGTTTTACCGTGCAGACCGGTTCACGAGCGTCTCATTGCACAAAAGATGCCGTGCGGAGGATCCATCCAGTCGACCCCAATGCGCACGCGCTCTGCAGCCGTAGAGCGTGCTGGACCGCGCGTTATTTTCAAATTTGTCAGACTGCTCTTTGCCCCTTATGATAGGCAACTTAGCAAATTTTTTTTCAGATAATAGCAAAATAGCAAACTCAAATACCCGACCGCTGTTATGTCGTACTATTGATCTCATGTTGAAGAAATATTTATATTTTAATTTATAAAAAAAAATTATATAAAATAAATAATAAATAAATAAAACCCACAGAATTAATATAATGTATTTTTGCTAAGATTATTTTTTATTTCTGCATATAATACAGTTTTATACATATTTTCTTAATTTTACAATTTAATAATCCGATGATTGTCGGTGTTTGAATAATAATTAATTATTTCTGAGCGTATGAATGATCTAAAGCTATGCTTAATGTAGGACATGCAGGACTATTTAATTTTTTATAATGAGTGTTGCGGTTGCTATGTCGTATGATTGATCTCATGTTGAAGAAATGTTTATATTTTAATTTATAAAAATAAAAAAAGAACTTTATCATTCGCACGCGCTCTGCAGCCGTAGACCGCGCTGGACCGCAGGTTATTTTCAAATTTGTCAGACATCATCATCCCTTTCCACTTCAAATGTTATAGTGGTTGTGAGGGTAAATGAGAGTAAACGCTACAAATAGGGCATAACATTTTAGAATTAAGACGATTTGCTAATGAACTGGCAAGCAGGGATAAAGTTTCCAGTCTTTACGGGTGTTGGACAAACGACTTAGAAAATGGCCGACTGGCTCTGAAATTTTTCAAACTCCAAACGCCCAATTTTTCCGGCACTGGAAAAGTGTATATTTATTTTTAATTTTTATTGAGATGAGATTAAATTATACTTACGTGTACTGTAGTGGTCTCGCAGTCGATACAATTTAGTAAATTGTTGATGGGAAAAATTTTCGTCCGAAAATATCTCATAAATGCCGAGTGAGCAGACGAAAATTTAGAAAGAGATGGTCGATAGGAGAAGCCATGCTTGCTAAAATTACATTTTCTGCACAAAACCGACACTTTTCACAAAATCTGAGGGAATAGCAGACGAAACTTGATCACACTTGCAAACAATATATCTTCACTCACAACACCGACACTTTTGACGAAATCGGAGGAAGGCCCAACATTCTAAGACTTTATTCTTTCTTATTATTATAAGCATTGGATAATTTATTGTGGTAAACGACGTCGAAGTGAAATGCTTTGGAAATCAATTCATGATGGAGAATTTCCTTAGAGAGTCCACTCTTGTAACTGCACTATTATCAACCGCTGCAGGAAATCTGAGCTGATAATTATTTTTCTCATTGAATTTAGCAAATTCTCCTTGCAGAAATAATGATCGATCTAAAAATATACAAATAAGCGAGCTTTTGCGAAAAGAAATGTAGAAAAAATGTGTGCATTTGTAATTCCTATATAAAATATGGACGCGAGATTTAGAAATTGTGTACAAGTTATTAGTTATAATTATAGTAGTATTATTATCTATTATTATAATATATAATATAATATATATATACTGGATGCGCTTTTTGGCGAATTTCGAGAAAAAACTGGTTTGAAAAATTCAAAGCAAATCATATATCCATAGCGACATTGACTTTCAGATGATCCAATGGCTCAGGCGATAGCTTGCTTGGCTTAGGAGCCGATGGTTGCGCGTTCGATTCTCGATGCCTGCATTTTCGTTTTTTTTTGTTTAACTATATGACTATTCAAATTATTATTTGTATAATTGCATCAAATTATATAAATATTATCATTTCTTAATATATCTTATTGACACTTTTCGTATTTGTGTATTTCACATCGGTTTGCGCCGGCTTGTGGCACGTGCTGAATTGCCATCATCGGGGGATTTTGTTTGCTTTCACCAACATTTGCATTACAACAACTATTGCATTACACATTATATATTATGTATTTTATCAAATATAAAATTTTATATTTATTTTTTATTATATATATATATATATATATATATAATATTTTTATTTTATATTATTTCTTGATTACTGAGACTAATTTTTGTTACTCATTTTTACATATATATTAATTCTAAACCCTATGAAATACAAGTTTTTTAAATTGTGAGACGCGCCCATTATGATATTTATCCATCTATCGGAATCAGTCTATCTATCTATCGAAATCGATCTATTTATCTAATGAAATCTACATATATATATATATATATATATATATATATATACAATAATAATACATAATATATAATGTGTAATGTAATAGTTGTTGTTGTAATGCAAATGTTGGCGAAAGCAAACAAAATCCCCCGATGATGGCAATCCAGCACGTGCCACAAGCCGGCGCAAACCGATGTGAAATGCACAAATACGAAAAGTGCCAATAAGATATATTAAAAAATTATAATATTTATATAATTTGATGCAATTATACAAATAATAATTTGAATAGTCATATAGTTAAAAAAAAAATTTAGACATCGAGAATCGAACGCGCAACCTTCCGCTCCTAAGCCAAGCAAGCTGTCGCCTGAACCATTGGATCATCTGACAGTCAATGTCGCTATGGATATATGATTTGCTGTGAATTTTTCAAACCAGTTTTTTCTCCAAATTCGCCAAAAAGCGCATCCAGTACATATATTATATTATATATTATAATATTAGATAATAATACTATAATAATTATAACTAAAAACTTGTACACAATTTCTAAATCTCGCGTACACATTTTTTCCACATTTCTTTTCGCAAAAGCTCGCTTATTTGTGTATTTTTAGATCGACCATTATTTCTACAAGAAGAATTTGCTAAATTAAATGAGAAAAATAATTATCAGCTCAGATTTTCTGCAGCGGTTGATAATAGTGCAGTTATAAGAGTGGCCGACAGATGGATCTCTAAGGAAATTCTCCATCATGAATTGATTTCCAACGGATTTCACTTTGACGTCGTTTACCACAATAAATTATCAAATGCTTATAATAATAAGAAAGAATAAAGTCTTAGAATTTTGGGCCTTCCCTCCGATTTCGTCAAAAGTGTCGGTGTTGTGAGTGAAAATATATTGTTTGCAAGTGTGATCAACTTTCGATCTCTCTTCTCCTGGATTATATCGTCCCACGATTCCACTTTCACGCCGTTTACCGCAAGAAATGATGAAATTCTTATTACAATAAGGAAGAATAAAGCCTTAGGATTTTGGCTCTTCCCTCCGATTTTGTGAAAAGTGTCGGTGTTGTGCAGAAAATGTAGTTTTGGCAAGCGTGGCTTCTCCTATCGACCATCTCTTTCTAAATTTTCGTCTGCTCCCTCGGCATTTATGAGATATTTGCAGACGAAAATTTTTCCCATCAACAATTTACTAAATTGTATCGAATGCGAGAGCACTACAGTACATGTAAGTATAATTTAATTTCATCTGAATAAAAATAAAAATTAAATATACACTTTTCCAGTGCCGGAAAAATTGGGGGTTTGGACTTTGAAAAATTTCAGAGCCAGTCGGCCATTCTCTAAGTCGTTTATCCAACACCCTTAAGTGTTTCATTAATACTGTGCTATGGAAGTGTGTGCAGTGTGAAATATGTGGAGAAAGTTTCAGCAGACGATCCAATTTACATAAACATAGAACACGGAATAATAATAAAGAGACCGATCATGCTGTACAAAGCGCCTCGAGTTTTGACTGCGGTAACTGTACATTTATTGCCGAGCTCAGACGTTCCTAATCAGCACATTATGGCCATTTGGTCATGCGCACTGTGATCTGCTATCTCCTTTTTTCCCGCGAGAAGTGTGCGAGTGAGCGCCGTGTTTAATGACAACTGAAAACTGAGGTTACGCTACCGTAAATATTATTAATATTTAACTGAACACTTTTAAAATTAGAAGTTAAATTATTTTAATTTTAAGTTGTTATAAATTAATAATCGTTCAATTGTTATTTATACACTAAAACTTGTTTGAAATGTTTTTAAATATTCACCTAAAAACTATTTAAAATGAAAAATCACTTTAAATTCTCCTAGTAATCTGAAATAAAATTTTTTATTATCATGAAATTTTTGAAAATCCTTAAAAAGCTTCAAAATTCTATTTCAAAAACTTCAAAAATTTACATTTTATATGATTTTTCGACTTACGCTTATTAACTTTGCAAAACCTTTTGCCATAAGTTGCAAAACATTGATATAACCTCAATTTGCTGTCGTTGTTGTTATCACGGAGTGGTTGTCATGGACTAGCGCTCACTCGCACACTTCTCGCGGGAGAAAAGGAGATAGCAGATCACAGTGCGCATGACCGAATGGCCATAATGGGCTGATTAGAAACGCCTAAGCTCGGCAATAAATGTACAGTTACCGCAGTCAGAACGAATGTACGGAGATCGGTCTCCTTATTATTTCTCCGTGACATAGAAAAAGTGTACATAAAATTCCAAATGTAGTAAAAGAAACTCAACACTAATGCCATATTTGTAAAAAAGCTTTTCAACACACATCCGCGTTGAATAGGCACAGCAGAGATTTCCACGGAAAATATGAAGCTCAGTGTGACGTGTAAGTATTTTTTTCGACTTATTTTCAAAATTATTTTCAAGATTCTTATTCCAATATACATTTATAATATATTATGCATTGTTCCTTTATAGATGCAATGCATCAGTCTACACTGAAAAATAGTATATTACACTATTAGGGCAGAAAGTTTGAGATTCCTGCACTGCGCGCCATGATGCCCGAGGCGAAGCCGAGGGCATCACGGCACGCAGTTCAGGGCTCTCAAACTTCTGCCCGTATAGTGTATACTATTTTTCTTTATAGCCGGTCGAAAGTACGAAGGAAAAATATTAAATTAAAATGTATTGTGTCGAAAAAAATGATGCCTGCCCCCGACATTTGCGGCACGAGCGAAGCGAGTGCTGCTGGTTGGGGGGGGGGGGGGCAGGCATCAAATAAAAAAAAACAAATTACATTAAACAAACAAATTGTTTTTAAATTCAATAAACATAAAATTTGTTTACATTAAACAATTATAAATATTTTTTAAATTCAACAAACATAAAATGTTTTTGAAATTAAACAAACGTAAAATTCAGATTAACAATTTAACTATAATATTACTGCGTACATTATGTTTTTCCGTTTTTACCATGATCACATGAATAATAAAAATTGTTGATAATGTCACCATGAAATACGCAATTCTCAAATAAATGATGTCGATCTTCATTAGCAAAAAGGCATTTTGATTTTTGTCCGTTAACATGATGCTGGAATAAAGTTGATAAATTTTAGACACGTCACTTTCAAACGATATCTCAGTATAACAAATGATTGATGACAGTCGGGGTAATAAGAGCAGCTTCACGTATCGGAACACATCAAAAAAATTTTTGCTCCCGCTGTTATAGAGGGCGTATGTGCGGCATTACCGATGCACAAATCTTTAACTTTCTGCCCTAAAATAGGTGCAAAAGTTGCGTACTTTCGACCGAGGTATAAAGAAAAAGAATTTTTGGAACCAAGAAAATGCATTTACTTGAATCTTATTTCTTAGCATCAAGAAAACATTCTTTAATAGTAGTAATTTTTATTTAAACCAGACACATATCTTTTGTTGATCTAAAGAAATGAATTCTTTGGCTATATTTTCTTGATTCAAAGAAATATTTCTTATATTCAAGAAAACCATTTCTTTGATTCCAAAGTTCTAGATTGGTTGAAATCTGATTAGTCGTTCAAAGAAATATTTATTTGATGCAATGAGTTCGATTCTTTGAATTGATTCGGGCGCATTTGAATCAATTAATTGTGCATACTTGAATCAAGTCTTTAAGTTTATTCAGATCAAAGTAATAATGATTTAATTCAAAAAAATATTAATTAAATTAAAAATATATGTATTTGTTACAAAGAGTTCATGCATTTATACCAATGAAGCATTTATTTAGATGAACAAGATATTGTGTTTACATAAATATTTATTTCTTCAGTCGAAGGAAATATTTCATTTTCTTACTAGAATTAAATTATTTATAAGAAATAAACATTTATTGCAACGAAGTAATTATTTTTTCAAATCAAACATTCAATAATTTGGCATAAATTTGTTTCAATTGAAAACTTCTTTAGATCAAAGAAATCTGTTGTTAAATTCAATATCCATGTTTTTGATTTGAAGAAATATTTTTTTGGCATTTAGGGTGAGTGTTAAATACGTCCTTCTGCCTTATAATTTCCATGTTGCGACAGCGTAGTGGTCATCGCTGTGGACTTGACACTCGACGGACCCAAGTTCGATTCCTGCTGGAGGTGGATTTTTCATCAAAATTTTCTGTTTCAGGTTCATCAAGATTTTAAATTATATGCGTTGTTTAAATTAAATATGTACAATAATAACAATTTTAATTATAATTTAAGCTGAAAAAATCCATTTGTTTATTTAGGAAAATATGTACTACAGTTGAAGTATGAACTACTTTATTGCACTCGCACATGGCTTAGGCCAAAGAAATATTTGTTTGAATCACTGGGATATTTTTTTGCTTTAAATACTCAAAAATTTGATGCGAAGAAATAGTTTCGTGAGCCTATAAAATATTTGCTTGACTTTAAAATATATATCTTTCCATCAATTCACATATTTTCATCTCAAAGAAATATTCATTCCCATTTATGGCACATTCATTTGGAACAATGAGTCATTTATTTGGTTCAAAATGTATATTTTTGTCTTTAATTAATATTCCTTTGATTTAAAGAAATATTTCCCTCCGATCGATAGGTCGTATTTTTGAATCAAACAATGTTAACTTAATCCTATTAACATTTGTCTGGCTGGAAGAAATTCTTTTTTTCATTCAAAGTGCATATTTTTATTTGCTTCAAAAAAATATTTCTTTGAAAATAAACAGGACTTTCACTTACTTCAGCCAAGTAAAATTCACTTGGTACAAGTAATCCTTTTTTTCAGTGTTCCACTCAGACAATAAACTTTCGGCTGGGAAAGTTTGAAACTGTATTGTCCTATATTAATGAATTTCTTGTTGTTCTTGAATCACTTGTTAAGTTAAATTTTGTTATTTGATATTTTTTTTCTAATTTTTTAAACATATTACATAAACCGTATACTATACATTCATGAGCATATTCAAATGTCCTTTTTTATATCATGGGGGAATTCAAATAAAAAAGACGGCAAATTATAATTTGAAGAGAAAAATAATTTTTAATACAAAATAAAAATTTCTAATAACTTTTTATTTTTAAGTTCCTTGGTTTATTTGTTTTAAAGTTATATAAATATAATTTTCCTAGATTTCTCGAGAAAATTCAAAAAGATGTTTCAAGATTTCATGTATGTCGAAAAAGTATCTAGAAAATTTCTAAACCATTTTTTTTCTCATTTTACAGGATTTTACATTTTGAGTCAGTTTAAAAGATATTTGGAGGGATGATGCTCCAGCATATTGCAATGCTTGGATATCCGTCATGAATATTCCAAAACATCATTTACATTGCACTTGGCATGTTGACAAAAATTGGACTAAAAATATTCATTTAAAAGTTAAAAATAGAAATAGAACGGAAGAAATTTATCACAAGTGTAGGCCACTCTTAGAAGAAACTGATAAAAAAATTCTTTGACGCTTTACATGGTTTTCTTGACATGTGCGATGCAGATCCTGAAACTGAAGATTTTGGAAGGTATTTTAGTCAGTACCCAGCTAACCTGTTACCATCCTGAAAGGTTCCTGAATGATCACATGTTATCAGAGGAATTGTTACTTGTATCTCAGTCTCCTAGCAGGTAACGGCATAATCGCCGTAGTTTACTAGGGAGGCTTGTTTGCAACCGTTCCCTGTCAGACTAGTAACATGGCGGTAACAGCCGGCAGCGATCTTCATTTATACATATACATTTTGGGTCTAACCTCTATAATGTAATTTCTTTTTCGTAAGGGTTCAGCTGATAAATATCTGTTTTTTTATAAAAGCTTTGTTCACATATTATCTCCCTTTTCTGGAACTTATTTATCGTTTAATTATGTTCCTTTCCAACATTTTTGCAAAAATATTCATAATTATAATTCCGAAACGATGTATATTTTGAGGTTAAGCTGTCATTGCACGTTGCGTTTCCAAACATCACTTTGTTACAAGCATGTGATTACAATGGCGGGATAATGTTACCTGCTTCGCTTGTAATTTGTTACTACTTTGAGTGGGAAATATATTGTCACTGGGTGACCAGCATGGAAGTCACCAGTGACTGGTTTTTTTAATCTTGTTACAATTATGTGACTATTCGGACTAGTAACTGTGTTAGCTGGGTACTATGCTGGAAATCCCGAACTGTGGGCCTACTGCTTTCGCCTCGGCTTCGGGCTAAACACCAACATGTTTCTAGAAGCTCTTCACAAGAAGATGAAGTATTATTATTTTAATGGTAGTCAGAACAAGAGGGTCGATAAATGTTTAGATATGCTGCTACGTTTGAGTCAACATATGATGTTCGAAATAATCATACGAATAATGAAAAATAAACCAACGAACAGAATGCAAATCATAATGAAAAGCCACAGGCGCAGCATAAATGATATTTCAGAATCTATGGTAATGAAAGTGTCTGAGAGTGTTTGGTGCGTTAAGTCCAGTACAGAAGGACGAGGTCCTTATAAAGTACAAGTAAATACTGAGAAAAATTGTGAGGAATGTCCTTTGATCTGTACGGTTTGCAAAATTTGTGTGCATGAGTTCACATGTGAGTGCATCGACTATCTGATCCGTGGAAATTTCTGTAAACACGTGCATGCCTGTATGCAACTTTCAAATCACAAGAAGCTCATGTTAGTGAAATAAACAAATTAATAAAACTAAAAACTTTGGTGGATTCTTTGTACGACTAGGCATCGCATAAATCGGAGGAGGACCAAGCCTCAATTTGTAAAAAAAAGTAAAGCGCATAATTACTCAAGTCTCGGTGAACGAGATCCCATCATTATTTCCAGCGAAGACAGAAAACAACACTGATTCCCCACCACCTAATTCACCACACAATACAAAAATCCAACCGCAACGCTCATTCCGTTCAATCCGAAAAATTAGACAAAAAAATCAAGCCAAGACACTAAAATCAAAGCCAACCCTTACGAAAAGGTATGACACGAAAAAAATGACAGGCCTGTCATTTTTTTTCTGTCATTTTTTCACGACGACAGGAAAAATGACAGGAAAATGATGACAGAAAAAATATGACAGACAGAAAATGACACGCATAAAATGACAGGCCGGTATTTGCACT
Organism: Andricus curvator; assembly: GCA_932195095.1. Lineage (NCBI taxonomy): Eukaryota > Metazoa > Arthropoda > Insecta > Hymenoptera > Cynipidae > Andricus > Andricus curvator. The sequence goes on from CAKNYM010040686.1 coordinate 20,993, forward strand.
TACAGTTTGTGAAGCTAGTCAAAAAGTGACAACTGAAAGGAATTTGTAATACCAGATAATCGTTCCGCTTTCAATCCTGACAAAAAAAATCGATTTTAATTGAAAATTTTGACAAGCGTCAGAGACTGTAATGGCAATTTCCGACCTTCTGATATAAGGTATTTAGTAATTATATAGGTATTTACAGCAATGAGAACAAAGTGAAATCATTCATGAACGTCAATTTATTTTTAATTATTACATTGCAGCGCTTAATCATTAGTTACTGACTGAACGAATCGGGTCCATATCATCTCACATGCGGCAAGTCACACCTGCGGCATCTCTACACTGAAAAAAAACTTATTTAAATCAAAGGAAATTTCTTTGATTCAAAGAAATGGTAGAGAAGAATATGGCCGAAGAAATATTTCTTCAGATTAAAGAAATCTTTTGTTTGGATCTGAGGAACGCCATGCTTAAGACATAGAAATACTTTCTCGACACTGTAAAATATGCGTTGAGTGAAATAGATTTGTTATTGACTGTAATAAATAAGTATTTGATATGATAGGTGAGTTCCGTAATGTAAAGAAGTATGGTGTAAGTCCAAGAAGATAATTATTACATACAAATAAATGTAACTCGGACTGAGCAAAAGTTTTTTTTGAACCAAATATATGATTCTTTGATTCAAATAAGCGTATTTTTTGGTAAACTAAACATTTCTTTGCAAAAAAGAAATTTTTTTCAACGGAAATAAATATTTATTTGTTTCTAAGATGCGGCATATTGTTTAAAAAAAAAGACTTAACAGAGTTGAGAAAATATTAATTGATTCAAAGAACAATTTACTCAAACAGAAAGTTCTCCTATTGTTTAAAAATGTTGAATAGTTAAAGTATGAAAATGAAGCAGGGCCATTCATTGAAAAAAAATAGTCAATGCAATTATAATGATTATAATTTATAATAATATATTTATTTTCATTTTCGCGGAGTAGGAAAAAGAATTTCAAGCAAGACCAACTGACCAATGCTTAGGAAGACTGATAAACACCAATCACCACATTTTTCAGATTATATCTACGGTGAAAATGTATGGCTAACTTAAAGACTGGAGAATCCATTTCTATTGTGAGACTATAAAATCTGCGCATCTGGCAGTATATGTCTGAACTACTCAGTACAAATAAGGAATTTTACCAAAATATTTTTTCGAACGAATGGTGTATGAAGTTATTTCAAAAAATATATTTCTTCACTTGAAGGAAATATTCATTGGACATAAATCGCTTCACTCTATTTATTAAAAGAAACATATCTTCCAAGTGAATAAATTATTACTTAAGTGAAAAAATTACTTTATTCGACTAATGACACGTTCTATTAGAACGAAAGAAATATCGCTTTCACTTAATTAATATTGCTTTCATTTATGTCAATATTTCTTTGATTCAAAGAAACCAAAATATTTGTTTCACGCATCGATGAGTTACTTATTTCAAATGAAATATTTTTTAATTCAAAGGCTCAAAATTATTGAACTAAAAAAATATATCTTTGGATGCGAAAGCAAGATTTAAGGAAACTAGATTCTTAGTTTTAAAGATATCAATTCCTTGAGTTAATTATCTCATATTCTGAGGCCAAGAAATATTTCTTTATTTCAAAGAAATGGCGCCCAAAGAAATGATTCCTTTGAATCAATGCACGAGTTTGTTGCTTTTAAACAATATTTAGTACAATGAAGTAAGCGGTTTTTTGGCTCAAATGAATACAATCAAAGAAATGCATTTCTTTGGATCCAAAAATTTTTTTTCTCAGTGTACCTAGCGGCATCTCTCACCAGTGGAAAGGGGACCAATATTATTTCTGTGGCTAGTCACAAGGATGCCTTTCCGCCCCCACGAGACGTTGGAAAAGGGGTAGGGGTTTGACCAACATTATTTCTTTGGCCAGTCACAGGGGTGCGGTGAGAGATGCCGCAAAAATGTCAATTTTACTGTGAAAAATGCCGCGCGGGAGAGAAGCCCCTAGATAGAGATGCCGCAGTTGTGACATGCCGCAGAGAGACTTGCCGCATGTGAGATGATATGTCCCCATCGAATCTAAAGGTTTTTTCACCCGACCTCTTGTTTTGTTGCATTTTGTTCTAATCCCGGTACCGAAACCCTTTTTATAATCAGCGGTATCGCCAAAAATTTTCATGGTGAGCTCTGAAAATAGGATAAAAGTACACGTTGATTAAACTGAATAATGGCGAATGTGGTGAATAATCTTAATGGACTGGAAAACTGGCAACGAATGCTGATTATTTTATTTAGTATAAAATTTCGCGTGAGACCAAGAAATTAATTTTTAACCTGCAAACAAATTTCGTCTCCTCCTTATTTGTACTTTATATATTTTTCCTAATATTAAAAAAAGAAACACTGTGAAAATCCACAATAAAAAATTTTAAAATATGAAGTGTTCGAAACATTTTTGAAGCGATTCAAACTGAGTTTTAAAAATAAGATAGAATATCGGTTGTTTCTTTTATTTTCAGAAAGAGGAAAAATCGCGGGGTACAGAACTCGTGCAATCGGTGCACACCGAATTTTGAAGTTATGAACCCCTCGGGAAAAATCCTTTTTTTGTTTACGCGCTATTTTAAAGTTATAATAAAGTAAATTACACCTAACAATTGACGAAAAAAATGATTGGTAGATGTTTTGTGAAACTTCAAAACCTTCAAAAAGTAAAAAAATTGAAGTAAAGATAGTGTATGGCTGTTTTATGATTTAAAACTTATTTTAAATAACAGGAACTATAATTGATGGAATGCAGTACAAAACTACATGATCAACATTTTTTCCGAAAATTTGTACTCTGGTTAGTAAATTTTAAAGTTTTCCGAGCTTCAGATTGACTAGCAATAAATTGACAATGTTCAACTCGTCTCGCACGCTTTCACAATTGAATCGGATAATTCTATAGTAATAATAATAATTTCACGCAGCAAATACAAATTTCGAGTTTAAATTTATGATCACAGATTTCTCGGAATCTGCTCACAAATTCTTATCACACTCTGAAATAAAAGAAAATTTGATGCGAGGGAATTTTTAATTTAAATTTGGAATTTACCTAAGACTGTTCCTAACGTTCCGGAGCCGACGAGCAATAGCCGAGTTTGCTGATGAGTTCAGCAAGGTTGGTTCCACCGATTCAAGCATGGGATTGGGCATTCATACAATTACTCAGAGCGTGGAATACTTTTCGGATTTTGGTGGCAAGTTTTCTCGTTAATGATAAAAGAACTTGGGTTCAATATTGCCCTTCAATATTGGTTTTATAGCCCTTTGTTGAATCGCAAAAAGTTTCTCGAAACCTAGAAAAAATACCATTTCAAAGTGGTTTGCAAGAAGGAATTTTAAAGTAGCACGGAGATAAAATTACTAGATTTAATACTAAAATAGAGAAATGCTTGAATTTCAATTAATATATTGTCGTAAATAAATTCGACATAATAAAATTATGCATGAAAACTACACAAGCAGATTAAATGGTTTTTTATTATTTCAATTTTAAAAATCCCACACCATTTTAGAATCAGCTGCGTGCATTTTTCAGGTGTTGAGTTTGATTTTGTAGAATCGCTATCACCCGAATTTCAAACAGTTTACAATTTAAAGCATATTGTTTCAGATGTTTCAATTTAAAGAAACTTTACTTTTAATATTTTAGTGTTTCATATTGTAGATTATTCCATATCTCATTTTTTCAAGCTTATTTATGATGCATCTTAAAAAATTGTTTAGATTTATTATAGATAAAAGTAGTATTCACGCTCAATTATTACAAAAGGATTTACATTTTACTGAAGAAATTGAGCAGATGATTCGCTTGAATTAATCAGTTTCCACTGTATTCACAAGTGGAATTACGCACATGTTCTCCTGTGCGTATGTCATGCACACACACTTTTTTGCAATGGTTGAAGGTAACAAAGGAGTGATATTGTCAGTCTCATGTACTACAAATCCGAAATCGGACGAGGAAAATCTCTCAACCTGGCAAACAGTTTCTCCTGTTGTTTCTAATTTTTTTCCAAGAATGACTTGTTTCTCCAAATTATTGTTAACAGTTTTTACAGAAAGAAGCTTCGTTATAGTTACAAAATCTCCATTCATTGTTTGCAGCACACCATTTTTTCGTTTGATAAGTTTTGCATAAGAATCGACATGAAAGAGAGTGTACTTGCAGATATAACGTTCAAAAAATTGAGCTTCTTCTATAAGTTCTTCTCCGAGAAGGTTTTGAATCAATAATTTTTCAATCTGTGTGATTCGTACATCTCTCTCGAATCCAAATACTCTTAAATCTGGTCCGTATTCAATGCAACGTTTCACCTTCATTTCTTTCATCGGACGCTGAAATAAGGATTCCCCTCTTAAGCTGCAATTAGGTTTACTGAATACTTTCGACGATAGTTTAACATGTTTATATCTTGTATACAATTTTGCGATCTGCTCCAGAGGATATTGAGTTCCCTTGAATAAAAGTTTTAGAACTCCGTTGTAATGTTCAAAGGGAAACGTCGACCAGGCCCAAAGGGCACCAAAGTTTCTAATACTTCTTGGTATGTGCAGTAATATATGAACATATTGAATTTCATATATTCTTTCCCATAAAGCGATTCTATGCGGAGAACAAATAATCGAATTGCTGCTGAAGCTGCAGTATATTCCTCATCTGTGATTTTTTCTTTTGGGAAAACCTGTATACTGTACACAAACAGGAACCAATGTTCGTAGTGCTTTTTAGGCAAGAATGGTTTCAAGCAGAGCAGGGAATAATAAATAAGAAAGTTTTCCCACTCCGAGGCCTTCCACAGCGCTCGTTGTGATACACTCCGAGGACATCGCGTAATTTCCGTCGGAGGTTTAATCTGCAGTAGAAGATTGTCGATGTCTGTGATATCTCGTCCTAAGTAACACGATTCGGTATGATTTGCTGTGTTAAAAAAAACCATCAATAAACAATTCTGTAACACCTTCAGCAACCGAATGTAAATATTCGGGCGGGAATGACCAGATTATGTGGAAAATTGGTAAGAGTTGAACCACAGATGGTCCTTTTACACCGTTCACATCCTCGGCTGTAGGTGTGTTAACAATTCTCTCACAATCTCGATTATGTTGTTCCAAACATCGTCCTGCATGTACGTCTCCGCAATATACTCGGGTCGTACCCTTTCCAAACGGTATCACCTCTCCCGGAATAATGCAATACGAGCAGCCACATTTTCCATTGTATTGTTTAATGTTTTGAATTGCAGGTCGCGCAACAGAATCGACGGGTGCAACAAGTGCATGTACTTTTATTCTGATGGGTTCTGGATCCAGGTAACTTGTAGTTTCAAACCCGTTCTCGTGCAGTTCTAGCAGCTCCTCGATTAGTGGTCGGAGAAACATATTCATGGGTGGTTTCTTAGAAACAAACCATATAGAACAACAGATAATATGGTCTTTTCTTAACCTGTACGGCAATTCATTGATCTGCACTAAAACTGCCCAAATTGAAGGTCTAGCTGAATTAAAAGTTTTTATTCCGTCAGTGAACCACTGAATTGTAATATCGTTGTCTCCAATAATATTCGCCTCCCTCAATGCTTTATAGTATTTTCCGTTTATAATGTCGCTTTGTTCATCGTCCGTTTTTCGAAATTCCTTGTAATATTTACTCTTAGCTAAATCTGTTAATTGCTGCTGAAGAGGAAGGTATAAAAAATAGTGTCCAGCTTTGTGGAGATGTTTCTTCGAAAATTCTACTTTGCATCTTTCGCAAGGTACTTTATCAGAATTTTCAAATTTTAAAATAAGACAGCAATCCCAAAAGAAATAATATTTGATAGCATTATGGTGCGGAAATGACTTCAAAAAAAGATATTTCGAAGAATGCACTTCGAACGGTAAGTGGCAGTCGATCACATTCAGAGTACTATCTAGAGCAGCGTCAGAATATCCATATCGAAGAGCTTGCGCCATTATAATTGCCTCACTTTCTTCTTTAGTTAAATCACAACCTTCATACATGGGTTGTCTTATCTGCAAATTTAACGCACACCTCTATATAATAACTACGAAATCATTATTAAGTGTATATAACAATAATAGAAAAGGGAACGCTTATACTTGGAATGTTTATATAATAAAAATAGAAAATGGAAAATACTTTTTACATTTTTTTCCACTGAATTATACGTTTTTCACTTAAGAAAACGCATTGATTGACTACTTGTAACATGACATTTTTGAAGTAGTGCTCACTTAGTGATGTAGGTCAGTATAACCTCATGAACTGAAGTAATTTATGAAATAAAAGATGGGACCATGCATACAATACGTAAAACTAAATTTTAGCCCTATGAATAGGTTTGAGCTCTTAAGAAAACTGGGTTAAAATATCACGTAAAGTCTTCAAAGCTTTTTTATGATTATCACTTTATCTGCTACAGAAATGTTTGACAAACTTCGATGGGGGGGGGCAGGGAACGGAACCTTTTAAGTTCGATTCCAGTTTAAAGGGTTCACATGCAGTCCTGGACTCTTCAAGTCCGAATACTTTTAATTCTTTAAGGACCAGGTTTCGACACTCTAAATTCTCAATGGTACGAGTCTGGACCAGGTTGCTTTAATTTCTTGAAGGTCTAGGTATGATACTGGACATTTCAAATGCTTAAGGATCCGGATCCGAACACGGACCTTTTAAATACTCAAGGGTCCTTTAAATTTAAGAGGGTTCGATCCCTGCGAGGGGGAGTATACTAATTGCAATAAGTTGTAAATGTAAAGCAAAATGATCACAGAACAGGCATCGGTTATCATTGTAAAAATTTAAGCACAAGCACCTATGATATCAGATTATTATTCTAATTTTCTTACAACTCTAGAAGACCATTTGGACTTTTCAATCAAATCTCTGAAATTATAGTAATTCAATAGAATCGCCCACCAAAGTGAAATTTCATGGAAGTGTGTCTCAAAAATGAAAGAAAGAAAAATTAGCACTATTGAAAGAACTGTTTTCTTTTCCTGTTGAATTGACAGTCCAGTCTCGCCCAAAACTGATTCTGGTCAGCCTTCCATGATATGAGCGACTCTCTATTTTAATATGGCGAATTTATAACTTGCGGTAGTGTAGTGGGTAGCGCGAATTTTCTGTAAATGCGTTTCTCTAGCGTCACATTTAATAGTTAAGGTACACTACTTTAATAACTGAAGCCTCGGCAGAAAAAACGAGTTGTATTAACACAAGTTTTGTGTTTAATTCTGCCTTCCCGATGAAGAAACTGTACAACTGCATTTGAAACGAACTGAGATATTTAATAAGACGCGTTTGCATCTGTATAAAAAGGAAAAAGAAATGCTAGTAGTGAATTGTCCTAAGCTGGTAATTTCGAATATGTTATAATAGTCAAATAAACTGTCAGTTCGAAAAATAATTTGGTTTAAAAAATAATTAAATACGAGAAGCATACAAATATAAATTTTCCCAAACACGTCCGTACAATAGGATCGTAGACATTCAGCGGTTTTAACACACTTAATGCCATCATTTTGTATATATTCCTTTTGACTCCCTATGCACGCCGAACAAATGTGGGCACTCTTCCCCCATATCACCTAGCAATTTTGATAAGTGTAAAATTACAGTCATCCAACGATCAGCATATTAAGTTTGCTGCAGATTAGTGAAATAAGAGACGTTATAATTATGGAAAGGCAAATGGGACCCAACAAAGCCAAGCAAAATCGATGTTTGGTATTCACAAGAATACCAAGAATTGAGACTCAAAGTAAATAATAAATTACGGATTGCCTGACAAATTTCTCCGAGGAAATAAGATCAATAATATAAGATCTAATACATTGGAAATCCCATTTATGTAACTATCATTTAGGTCGTCCCTAGAATTTGAGTCCTTGGCATTTTGATGATGCGGGGACGACGGGACCGAGAGACAGACGGTGCTCAGTCATGCGTGACAAACAGCAACGTATCGACAGAGCGGGCAGTACCCTCATCGCGTTACTTGCGTCAGCTGTTAGCATGCGTCCAAATCCAACGGAATGTTTACGTTAGGTGCGAGCGAATTTCGTGTTCGATTTAAGTGAAGGCTATCCAGAACCATGCCAGAAAACACACTTAAATGGGATTTCCAGTGTAAAAAGCTATTATAATGTTCATACAATGAAATCAGAAGAAGCATTAAGGGAGGATAAAAAAAATTGTGGGGATTTGTTGATAACTAGAGGAATGCATCTAGACTGCCTGGAATAATGCACATAAGCAATCGGAAAATGGACAATCCTAAAGCAATAAGGCACTTGTCAAATAGATTATATCAAATTGAGTCTCAGTATATTGACCACCTGCAACTCGTCTATACAATCGTATGCTCCTTTTCGAAAACTGCATTCGCATCGTAAAAAATCTCTTCATTTTCATCATCATTATAAGCATCATCGTCGCTGTTGCTAACAAAAGAATTCGCATAATCATTATCCACTTCATAGTTAAAAAGAGCGAGATCCTCCTCTGAATGAGCAGTAATTATTTTCGGATTATCCTCATCCGAACAACTCGATGACGTTCTTTCATTCAAGCTTTCTTTTGCAAATGTACATTCCACTGGTCCTAGGCCCAATGATATAGCATCAGTATCATCTTGTGAACCATCAGTGTTATCAACAGCGTCAAGATGAACAATCTAAAAAGAGAATTTAAAGAATTTTCAAACTTTTGCTTTACGTGCATAATTGTACTTAGGAACCATCAAAAAAATACGAAACGCTTTTTCTATGGGGAAAGTGACTGACACTTGCGGTCGCTACGAGCGCTAATGAGTATGAAGACATACAAACGGTCGAGAGAAAGTGTTGCAACCTAGCCGGATGCCGCCATTTTTAGAAGGGATGCCACCATTTTAAGTTGAGGTTTTCTATAGTGTAGTATATATACAGGGTGTCTCAGACCACCCGTCCACCCCTTTTAAAATCTAAAATACCTAGAAAAATTAAAAGTTTAGTACCTCCTAATAGTAAATGGACTGTGCCCGATCGATTGGAGGTATTTTCAACTTCCGGCTCCCACCGGAAGTGACATATTCAGACCGGAAGTCACTTTTTTCAAATGGAATGACATATTTTTCTTTATTGATTTCGATTCTACGGCCAAAAGTGTACTATTCGCATAATATCAGTCCTTGATAACACAGTGTTGAGATGTTAGTTTGAAGCACTATTTTCGAAATGCCAGGTATGTGTGTGGCATTTGGGTGTAAAAAGAAATGAGAAAATCGCTTTCTAAATAAAAAAAAATCAATCAAAGTAGGTTTCGAGCACCTACAAGAAAGGGTTTCGTAGGATAATAAGACTTTAATTTAAGTCTTAAAATCTTGAAAACAAAAATTTTTTAATTTTGTAAACAAAATTTTATTGACAAAAAAAATTAGGGTGGAGTTCCGAACAGTACATACCTCCGATTGATTTGAAACTGCGTATATCCATGTATTTTGACTCGCTAAATACGAAAATGATAGTGAAAATACCCGCAATTTTGAGTTCCATGGTGAAAACCATGAAAACCCCATACATTATTATTTCAATGATAAATATTAGCTTATAGAATTCTACCAAGTTCAATCATTTACTATTTTAAAAATATAATAATTTTTTACATAAATATTAGCTGATATTATTCTTTCAAATTCAATTATTTTTACTCTTTCAGAAGATTTTAATTTTTTAATAATTTTCCATTATTGAAGAACCATACCCCCGGCCCACCCTGAGTCAATGAAAATAAAATACTTGCACTATATAATACGGTTGCAATAGTTTTAAAGTAATATATTGTTTTACCAATATTGTAATATGCTATTTATATCACAATATTTATATTATTATTTCAATGATAAATATTAGCTGATATAATTCTTTCAAATTCAATCATTTATACGCTTTTCGAAAGATTTGGATTTTTTAATAATCTTCCATT